>SKCR01003820.1:0-36499 GCA_019454045.1 Zanthoxylum bungeanum | reverse complement strand
TACATAATTGTTATACAATATGTTTGATTATTATTGGTTACATGTGGCATGATTCTATTAAGCTTAAAGTTTACAAATTAGAGATGTTAACTTAAAGCTTATTTTTATGATTTAATTAGATTAGTTGACCAAATTACCAAAATACCCATCTTTTACCCCTAAAGTCAGTTATGCTTCCTATTTAAAGTGAGAAAATTTTATTTTCTCATTTCAAGAACCTCCATGGCCGAACCCTTGAAGAAAAAAGTTCCCAAAATTTGTTTGAAGAAACAAAGAAGAAAGTGAAGAATTCAAGAAAAAGTTTAAGGAAATTAGGAGGTTTGGAGGTAATCTTCATAACTCTTAAACTTAGAAAGTTTGTTTCTTGTTCTTGAGAATCTAGACAAGTTCTAGGGTTTCTTTATTTCTTATATTTTCGGGCTTTTTGATTTGGAGGATGGATTTCGAGGCTAGATGCATGTGTGAAGTTAGATTGAATGATATTAGTGTAATATTAGTTTAATTTTGTCATTTGATGATTTGTTTCCATTCTAGAGTGTTATGACCACTCTTGTAACTCCTAGAATTTTTCTTGAGTTCTTCATTTGTGGTGACATTGGTTGGTGTAAGTATTAATATGATTAATGTTGAGAAAATTGGATTTAAAGCATGAAAAATGATATTTTTAGTTACCAAATCAGATCTGGAATTTCTGTATTTTTGGTGATGAAAAGTATGTTGTATAAATGTATTGGATGTGTTTTGGACATTGGAACAATTGCCGGAAATTGTTTCGAAGTTGAAATATGCAAAAATCGTGAAAAACGATGTTACTAGGTGAGTTTTGGGCTTACCGGTTGTCCGATGTCCAAACAGTGAATTGGTCACTGTTTGGGCAGCCCATGTATTACCCAAGTACTATTGGGCCTGACCTGGGCAGTCCCGTATGTATTGGTTGCTCGGTTCGGACAAAAACCTGTTTTATGTCACTTTACGGAAAAATGTTTTTCGTAAACATTTCGCGATGTTTCTAACCTATTTATGTTCTTATTTGACATCTGAATAAATATGTTGAGGTGAAATATGAATAAATTATTCATATTGGATATTGAATATTTTATTTGGTAATTTTTAAAGTTACGATTTCACCCGAACCGCGAGCTTCTGCTGCAATGCGTGGACCAATAAAAATTTGTTAATTTCAAGTTGGTGAGAAAAATGGAGGAATGGGCGCGCACATAGGTATTCCGATCTTGGCTCCTCGTTTCATTTCAATACCCAAGCCACTCGCCAAATCGAAGCTCTCGGAGACTACTGCAAGTTGGCAGTGATGATTTTTCCAATCCGTACTCGGTTGCATGCAAAACGATGAGAAGAAGTAGTGGTGAACAGTAACATGGAATGGACAGAATATCTGATCGAAATTTTATCGATTCCAGCGCATTCATCTGAACGTTAGGAGTCCATATATGCCCTCAAAATCTTTGGTAAGATCTCCCAATAAAAATTCATTAATTTCAAGTTTTCCATTAAATAATTGGATGTTTCCAATTGCTTTATAGAGTAGCATAATGATATAAATTGAAATTTTTGAGTATTAGTATATTGAATATGTGCATTTGGTAGAATTCGAGAGAAATCGGAGCAAATTTCATTGATCCGATAAGTCAAGTGAGTTTCCAGTAAAATCATGTTTCACACGTATTTGTGCTTTGACAAACGTAATTAAGCATATAAATTAATTATGAGGATAAGATATTATTTGAGTAATTCATTAGAGGTTCAGAGGGCTTAGGTTCCTTCCGCGGCTTTTTCGAAAGATTTTTCGGAAATGGGTAATTTGCATATTTCAGCTACTGAATTGACATAGAATAATTTTAATGATGTAATATGGGTATTGGATGTATTGTGAGTGATGAAACTGAAAACATATTCAACTTGGATTTTCCTGGAAAGTTTGGGAGTTTATGTTCTCAATAATTTTTTTCATGATTAACGACTTTAACCGTTCGTATTTTGTGTTGCAGATGGGGAAATAGAAAGAATATCATGGTCCTTAGGTAAGTACCTCATTGTAAACTCGTCGTAGGTAGACAATGTATGATGGCTGATTGTGTGTTTAGATATGTGTATAGATTGAAGGATCATAAGAATAAGTAATAGTAGTTATGACATTTTAGAAAGCATGAAATGAGAGATTCGAGAGGTACATAAAATGAGATTCGTAAAGAGCACGTATAGAAATAGATTATCTGAAAGTATACATAGTGTCGGGTTTCTAGATAGCAATCTAGTATCAGCATGAACAGTTTTGTACCAGTTGTCGTTACATTTTCATAGTTAAGTATATCTTCAAGTAGAACACGTTTTCAGCACTCGAGATGTAAAAGTTTTGTAAAGAGTCTTAATGGAGTTTTCCAGACTTCAGTTTAGTTTTGATCTGAGTGTGGATCCAGTTGTATGAAATTTGTTGATATGTTTGATGATACGAGTGAGCATTTTTCATATGGTTGCTATGATGATGCTAATGCATTTTGCATACCCACAGAGAGACACAATGTACATGGACAGATACAGATCCAGGACCAAGGGGACGGCGATACGTAACGCCCTTGGATCCTAGTTGTAATGAGTGGATCTTTCTTTTCAAAGTTCATTTTACTTAATTGAATTGATTCAATACTTACTTTTCAGCACATAAGGCGTTAGTGAAATTTATTTCCAGTTGTTTTATAAATAAGAATGTTTTGGGAAATATTTTAGAAAGTTGTGACTTTTGAAGCATAATTTTATGATTTTTGGAGGCATGAGGGGAAAACCCACCTCAGTTGTAACTTGGTATAGATATGGAATTGACGGATATGACATGTGTACATGTAGAGCAAGACTAGGGGGACGACGATACGTAACGCCCCAAGACCACCAGATTTCAGGGCTAGGGGGACAGCGATACGTAAAGCCCCTATACCTTAGATTCAGGGATACGATAGTGGCATGCGTGGGGCGACGGCGATACGTAACGCCCCAATGGCATGGATTTGTATACCTGGCTCCAGTTCGAACGATACGTAACACCCTAAGACCACTAGTTAGGCGTATGGGGGACAACGATACGTAACGCCCCCATGCATCAGGTTTTCTATAATTACTCTCAAAGATATGGTTTCCAAAATGATGGTTTATAAATGATTTTTCAAGAGAAATAATTTTAAGAGAAACTCAGAGGATTTCAGACAGCTGCTTAGGGGGACGGCGATACGTAACGCCTCTAATCACCAAGTTATTACAGTGACTTTTTATGTTTTCAGAAAAAAATATTTTAGGAAGTTTTATGTAACTTCTAACTATAAAGATTCAAAATCTTACACAAGAGTTTTACAGCCTTAAAGAGTACATGATCTTGTATACCATCACAAATTTTGAATTGACTTTTACTCCAAATTGGCTTGGATATTTTCTAACATATGGGATTTCTTGTTTTACAAACCTATATAGTTTTTTGAGTTTCTATTAAAGTTTTACGATTTTAGATATAGAATTCTAGCTTTTGCATATAGCTTGCCCTACGAGGCTAGATATAATTGTTATTATATTATAGTGTGGTTTTAGAATTTGGACCATGCACAGTTGGTTTCCTTATTTGGTGAAGATATTTCCCTTTGATATGAAAGTTCATATTCGATGAGTACAATAGTAGTATGTATAAGTATGTACTATGTATATATTATATGTTGAGATGCATGGTCGATTTGGGATATTAATGTAAGGGCTGAGTGTTGAATGTTTACTATATTCAGAATATAGTTTGTGAAGATTCCAATGGACTGAGTCCAGTGTCTGTATCTTATGTTGTATAGAGGTCTGAGGTTTCAGCACAGTGTTTCAGTAAACGTTCTACAGTTCACAATTAGCTAATGCTTGCGTTTTAGCTAATATAATCCATATGAAATACCAGCTATAGTTTAAGCTGATTAAACCACCACGGGATTGGGATGGCCTTAGCCGCGGGTTTGGGTGGTTTGGTAGATAATATGTTAGTTCCAATTTAGAGAATTTTGATGTTTCTAGTATATAAAGTATAACTACAGTGCGAATAAAGAGTATGTATGTATGTGGTTGAATACTTCCAGATTTGTGTATGAGAGATACCAGAATTCTGTAGATGTGAAGTATAGTGTGGAATCAAGAAGGTAAGTTTACTATAGTGTTGCATTCAGTACAGTGAGTAAATTATCCAGACATAATATACGTCAAAGGCCATCGGGTAGAGATGGGATTTATAAGTTGTGTATATTCAATTAAATCTATTTACTATTTATGTTATTACAGTTACTTGATATATTTACATAAGACGTGAGTTACTTATTGAGCTTTATAGCTCACATCCCGACTGTTTGCTAGTTTTGCAGGTTCATATTGGACTTAAGAGCTAGAAGATTTCCTTAGACATCTTGCAGACAGCGGATCACCCCGATGTAGTCAAGTCAGTCTTGAGTCATTGTATGGTTATGGGATGTGTATTTGGGCTCCCACAGCCTTAGTTTTATTTATTTGCATCATATGTATAATTTTAATCGTGTTGAGCACGTAGTTATTTGTAGTTATCTGTCTAATATCAGGCCAGAGGCCTATTTGCTTATGAGTTGAGATTTTATCAGGTCGGAGGCCTTTTAGAATATGAATTGAGAATAATTATTTGTAATTAATATCAGGACACCTCGAGGTGCTGGACTTTGATCCAGGTTTCATGTTTTTTTGCAGAGGTCATGCCGAAGTTTTAACAGCATCAGAGGCTTATGGAGATGGGTTTTCCTGTCTCCTACAGGTAGCATCCTGGCATTAGGTGGGATGTTACAAAAGATCATTCATAATTCGCTACCAAGATCTTTCCATAGACACATGGGATAAATACTTCCATATGAAAACTCTTGTAGAGGTCTGTTTAGTGGATTTGTTATTCACAAAAGCACATATGTGTTGCACCAAGTAGTCGGACCTTGCCAATAGCTTATGAGAACGGCTACCCCACTTTAAGTGGACAGAAATAACCATCACATTAGTCTATCTGAATTATCAATGCCTTTATTATTGATAATTTTATAACTATGAACATTTAGAAGTGATAGGTTTTCATATAGCAAATGTCTATTGGGTTCCTATGAAAATCACTCCAAAGGATTCATCACATATGATATCTCTCGTAGATATATGGTCTAAATGCCTATATGAAAAAGTGTGCCAATAATTGAGTTGGTCATAATCCGATTGGATTTAGGACATATTACCAACACCAACTATTTGATTATAAGCTTTAATCGCATCAACCTTCATAATGATGGATTTTTGTAGGCTATGATCATATTAACATAAGATTCAAAAGAGAATTTTGGCCATATCATTTTATTCTTTGTTAATTTGATAGGTATTTCTACCAATTACAATCAAACATGCAATTCTTAGATCATTGAGTAGGTCCATGTAACATCCCCGAATCTGGGAGATGTTACCAGCATAGGATAGCTGTACTAACCCAATAAACCTCTGACTTCCAAACTATATTCTTCATTATTAAACTATTTAAATGCAAAGTCATGCGCATGGACCATAGCCTAACTCAACAACATAAAATACTTTTATTACTCATGACTGTTTACTCAAATATACTTCTTTTTACAACACTTTAATGGATACTTATAATGACTTATACAACACTAAGGTATGGATGCAACTCTAATTTAACTCTGAATGAACTCTTATGCTCTTTGAATTTGAACTAGTGGACTCTGAACCCTAGTGACTGCATCAGTATCCGTCCTCTCGTAGTCGTCCTCAGAGAAAACCTGCAACCAAAGAAAACCAGAAGTATGGGGGTTAGATCACTGCACGATCTAAGTGAGTGGACAAGAAAACTGAAAATCTCAAATCGAACATTAGGTCTTTAAAACTAAAGTTTCAGAAAAATTACTTCTCATGAAATCTCTTTTATAAAACTAATTGTTCTGAAAACTGCTTTTGAAATTATGGATTCCGAAAACTATTTTCTAAAAATCCAATTTCTGAAAACTGTGTACTAGAAATCTGAAAATTGTGAGCTGCTCTGTATCTGAAAAACCTTGAAGTATAGGGGCGTTACATATCGCTGTCCCCCCATACACCTAACTGTAGCCAGCAGTGCAAATCCATGACTCTGGGGCATTACGTATCACCGTCCCCCAAAGCATGCCACTACTGTCTCTGAAACTGGTGGTCTTTGGGCATTACGTATCGCCGTCCCCCAAGCTACAAACTAGAACTGGGGGTGCAGATCTATGCTACCACCCAAGCTCTGAACTAGAGTCCAGGTACATGAACCTATGCTGTCATCCTGGCTCTGAAACTAGGATCTAGGGCCGTTACGTATCGCCGTTCCCCCTAGTCCTCTACATGTGCACATGTCTCTGTCCGTCAATTCCATACTGTCTCAAGTTACCTACTGGGGTGAGTTTTTCATTCATGTCCCGAAAAACAAAAAAATCATACTGAAAACTTTTCTTTTCTAAAATATTTTTTAGAACATGCTAAATCATAAATGATATAAGAATAAGCTTTGCTAAAGCCCTAATTACAGAAAAGTAAGTCTGATACTGAAAACTATTATATAAAGAAAAAGAAACAACTTAGAGAAAAGTGTGTCCAATCATTGTGCTTGGAGACTGGCTGGAACTATACTGCTTCGTCGAAGGAGATTGCAATTCTTGCAATGGTCTAAAGGTGATAGCTTGATCAGACTAAAAGTTATGAGATGAATTCTAGAACTAGGCTAAACCACTAGTTTTAAGTACGTAAAGTCCTAATTCGGTATATCATATTATACTAGAATGCAATGTGAGCATAAGAATTGGTTTGAGATCTTAAGGTGGTCCCTAATAGCTGGGGTGGAACTGGAATGGTTTAAAATTAATTTGGCAGAGTTTTTGTCTTCGCGTCTCAACGCAAAGGTCTTATGCGTCGCGACACGCATCACCAGAACATACCCTGAATTTCAGCACGGGTCGCGACGTGAGCTTATTCTTGCGTCGGGATGTTACGTCCCCAGACCGAAAAGGCTGACTTGGTGGGACATAACCCAACCCCGTGCTGAGAGAAACACTTGGCTCGAGGGGAATGTTACGGCCCCAAATAGAAAAGGCTGACTCGATGAGACATAACCCGACCCCGAGCTGAAAGAAACACTTGGCTCTGGGGGAATGTTACGTCCCCAGACCGAAAAGGCTGACTCGGTGGGACATAACCCGACTACGAGCTTAAATAAACCTTGAGGGCCTTGGCGGAACGAATCCAGCCCCGAGCCGAATAAACCATAAAGGCCTCGGCGGTGTTAGTGTTCCTAGAACATGCCAAGATCATCTAAGAGTGATTTTTGTGTGAATTAATCAAGAAAGTTTGTGGAATAACTTACATTGATCGGATGAGTTTCAAAAATATTCCATGGATGTTGAAGCTTCCAATGTTGGACAAAATGACCCATAACGTCACTATTTGCACAGATCATTGTGTTGTTGTAACAAATTAACTATGTGACAAGGAAATTGCACTCTCATCATTTGTGATTAGATCACCATAAATATATATATAAATGAAGAGAGGTCACTATGATTAGTTCTTGGACTGAGAATGATATGAGACAGTATCAGTCCCCGAAGGATTAATCATTAAATATCCCTAGCCGTAGTATTATCGAGACTGGACATCGATAATGCGGAATAGGCTAGTATTGCACTTGTGTGCGTTGTGAGGGCACAACGACATAGTTCTCATATATATAAGTATTTGATACTTATGCAAGTGCGATAGGAGGTCATGTTTCACCGATGGTACGGGAAACAGCTTCGCTCTGGATAGACCCCTCGGAATCCCATTGGTATTATGACTATGTGTCTATGGGAGGCCGAAATCAAGGTAGGTGTGTATAGTCTTAACCTAAGACTTACATCGCTAATACTTACGATAATCGATAAACTTTGGTCTTGGTGGTACAGGCTTTAACCGGTTCTGCGTACACCACTTCTTGGTTTATCAGAGAGTCGTAGTGTATTGGGTTTGATGTCAAAACGGAAGTATCACTTCAGTCATATTGGAGATGATGTCACGCAGGATACGGTACTAGTGCTCTTGAGTGTTGCGCAACCAATCGAGATATTGTGACCAGGTCATGAATATCCGATTATAGAGACTATGTTACCAGACATCCGATATGTGCTTCGGACGGGGCAGACACTTATCCAGCCCCAGCCCTAGCACGTGACTATCTGATACTGGGCCGATATGCACAATACATTTGTATACTACGCTTGATAAAGATCTTTGATATTCTTAAATGGATATGTCCGGAGAATTGGAAGACTTGGTGCTTTGCTAGGAGTCGACCTTGTCTCGTAAATCGGTAGAACGTAGTACTTGGTACGTACGTGATTCGGATACTCCGACGACCGTATTTACTGTCAACTTATCCGGGGATCTCATGGGTCGTTTCCCGATAATCCACCGATGACGCACAACTCGCACTCTTCAATAATCTGGGATTATATAGAAGAGAGAAAATTAATCTAGGATTAATTACGGAGATATTTTATCTAGGATAAAATATCGTCTAGAGAGAGATAACGATTAATTTGGAATTAATCGGTAAATTAATATATTCGATATATTAAACGAAATTAGATTTCGACGCGGAATTAAAATTAGATTTTAATTCGGGCGAACGAATTAATTTAGAATTAATTCATTAGCGACGTGAATAGTGAATTCGCTAGGCGTAATCATTTAATTACGACGCGACGGAAAAATCTTTAATTTGGAATTAACGAACCCGAGCCCGAGTGTGATTGCGAGCGCATTCGTATTTCGAATTCGAGTGCGGCGACGCAAGTCACATCAAGCGTCAAATCAATCGTCACATCAAGCGTCAAATCAAAAGTCACTTTGAGTGATTGATTGATTTGATTAATGGATTGAGTGAAAGACACTCAACATGTCACTTTATTAAAGTTGATATAACTTGATGGACATTGATATTGGAGTGTGGAACACTCAAGCTTATTACATTCAATTTATTTGACTTTTTGAAAGTTAAAATTAATTGGTAAATCATTTAATATTTTTTGAAAATATAAAAACAAATGATTTACAACTTTTGTAATAACCAATACACAATTTCATCTCTTCATTTTCTCTCTTCTCCTCACGCATAACAGCCTGTTTTCTTCACTGGTTTGGAACCAGAAATGGCTTGAACAAAGGGAAGCCAATAGTTGTTTTTCATGGTGAGAACTCAAGTGCTAGCACACTTACAAGTCTTACGAAGGTGGTGGGGAGGTTCGACCATGAGCCGGGATCCATCTGACGAAGCTAGGAGCTGCGTTTTCTCAGCTCAAATCTGGAAATGGAAGGGAGTGGACTGCATGCAGTGGGCGTCCTTGGCAGTGAGCAAATCTGCACAGTGGCGTGAGCAAGGCAGTGGGCTTTTTGGCCTTCATTCGTCTTCAAATCGGCTCAACCAACCAATGTAAGTATTCTGCTATCTTCGTTGGTGTATTCATGCATTCTTTTCATGTCTTGTTTGATCTTGGGACCTAGATTATAACCTGTCATCCAAGCCTTCTTTGAGTGTTTCCAACACTTGAGTGAGTCTCCCTATCACCTCATTTGACTCCTTAATGTGCTAGCATGCTTGAATTTTGGAACAAAATCCATGGGAGAGAGCTTGAGGTTCACGGTGTTTGTGAGAGGAAGAGAGAGAGATGAAGTTGTTTGATATTTTTGATTTCTAAAATCTAATACCAAAAGTCAACAAGAAAAATGTGTATATCCTTTTCCAAAAAGAAATTACAAAGTGTGTTGGAAAAGTTAGCTTTAAAGCTCCCAACCACTTCCATCACCAAAAAGGTGACTAGTGATGTAAGTTGGTGGGCCCTACTTCAACTGAAAAATCAAGTGGATTGCTCAACACACTTCGGGCTTGGATTTGCTTAACCTATTAAATGAATTTTCTGTCGCAACGTAATTAAATCTAATTTAATTAAATAATAATGCCTAGCAAAATTATTACGGAAGTCGCTTACGAATTAATCCTAAATTAATTCGTTCGCTTGATTTAAAGTCCAATTTATTTCTGCATTGAAATCTAATTTCGATTAATATATCTGATATATTATATTTGGCTAAATAAATTAATTAAATAGTAAAATCCAATTTCACTATTAAATTTACTTTGCCGATTAATTCCAAATTAATCGCGTTCTCTTTTCTCGACGAATTTAATCCCAGATAAATTCTCGACGTAATTAATCCCAGATTAATTATTTCTTTTAATAATTAATTCCAGATTAATTATTGCCGTAATTAATCCCAGATTAATTTTCTCTCTCATAATTAATCCCAGATTAATTTTCTGTTCGAGTCAAATCTCATCGGTGAATCTTCGGGAGGCGACCCAAGAGATCCATGGATATGTTGGTAGTAAATACAGTCATTGGACTATCCGAATACGTGCGTACCCGGTACCACGTTCTCACCAATTTACAAGACATTGTTGTCTTCTAGCAAAGCACCGTGCCTACCCAATTCTCCAGAATTATTCTTTAAAGGAATATGTAATCTTTGTCAGACGTAGCATACGTAGTATTGCGTATTACGATCCAGTATCAGAATGTCACATGCTGGGCCTGGGGCTGTAATTATGTCTGCCCCGTACGAAGCATATAACGGATCTCTGGTAACTAGTCTCTATAATCAGATAATCATGACCTTGTCATATTATCCTGATAGCTGCAGCATACAAGAGTACCAGTTCCGTATCCTGCGTGATCATCATCTCCATATGACTGAAGTGATACTTCCAACTTGACATCACACCCAATACACTACGATTCTCAGTATACCCAGAAGAGGCGTACATAGAACCTGTTAAAGCCCCGAATGACCAAAACCAAAGTATACTGATTGTCGCAAGTACTAGCGATGCAAGTCTCAGGTTAAGACCAAATACACCTACCCTGATTCGGATTCCCATAGACACATAGTCATACTACCAATGAGATTCTGAGGGGTCTATCCAGAGCGAAGCTGTTTCCGTACCATTGGTAAACAGAACCTCATATTACACTTGCATGAGTATCCAATACCCAAATATATAAGAACTATGCCGTTACGCTTCCATAACACGCACATGTGTAATACTAGCCTATTCCGCATTATCGATGTCCAGTCTCGATAATACTACGACTATGGATATTTAATGATTAAACCTTAACTGGATTCATACTGTCTCATATCTTATTAATATGGTACTAATCATATAGACTTTTATCATTTATATATCCCGATAATCCAATTACAAATGATAAAAGAGCAATTTTATTTTCACATAGTTAATTTGTACAACAACGCCATGTTCTGTACAAATAGTGATGCTATGGGTCATAATTGTCCAACAATCTCCCACTTGGCCTATAGGCAATCACTGAAGTGTCTAACAGCTGACTCTGTACGGGTTGCTCAAATTTCTGCTGAGAAACAGCTTTTGTCAGCGGATTTTCAAGGTTATCATCTGATGCGTTTTATTTGATCATCACATCGCCACAATGTATGATCTGACGAATCAGATGTAATAGTTTCAGTATATACTCAGATCATTGATGAGACTGCGATTCCTTAGCTTGCGATGTAGCCTAGCTCAGCTGCTAACAGAAGTACTTCTAATCCAATTAGGATTATATAGATCCAAAATGCTTCTTTTGCTGCCTCAGTTGCAGCAATATTTCACTTTTGTTATTTATTCGGCAACAATATCTTTCTTAGAAGATTTCCATCTCACTGTTCCATTATTCAAACTAAATATGTACCCTTATTGCGACTTAAAGTCGTCTTTGTCGGTTTGGAAACTTGCAGCGGTGAACCTAGTCACATCAAGTTCTCCTTTCCCCATATTCCCGGAAAGCATCCTTAGTTCATCCAAGATACTCAAGGATGTTCTTGGCATTAATCTAGTGACCATCACCTAGATTAGCCTTATTGCGTCTGCATATGCTCAAAGCATATGAGACATCAGGACAAATACATTTCAAAAACGTATGAACTCTAGGAAGGTTGTCAGCAACTTTCTAGATCTATCCCAGTAGATATTTATTCCTAGAATAAAGCCTGCTTCTCCCAGGTATTCTATGGAGTATTTTAATGAAAGCCAAGCTTTCACCGATTATATTATGGGAATGCTATTGCTAAGAAGCAATACATCATCAACTTATAGGACATTTATTGTCAGTACGCTCCCACTAACCTTCTTATATACACAAGAATCATATTCATTTCTAATGAAATCATATACCATTATGATCTCATCAAAACGTTGGTTCCAAGAACACAATGTTTGCTTCAATCCATAAATGGATCGATTTAACTTGCAAACCTTGTTTGCATGTTTTGGCATGACAAAACCATCAGGATGTTGTAAACATTCTCCAAAAAGGTTTCCGTGAAGGAAAGCGGTTTTGACGTCCATATGCCATATTTCATAAATGAAATATGCAGCATTAGCAAGCATTATCCAAATGGATTTAATCATGGCAACAAGTGAAAAAGTTTCATCTTTATCAACACAATGTTGATGACGATACCTTTTCGCTACAAGTATAGCTATGTACATTTATATATTTCCATCCATGTATGTCTTCCTTGAAGACACATTTAGTACCAATAGGCACAATGCCTTCTGGTATATCAACCAGTGTCCAAACATAGTTGGTATACATGGAATCCATTTCGGACTTCATGGCTTTTTTCCATAAAAGGAGTCGATACCTTGTATCACTTCCTCATACGTAGCCGGTTCGTCTTCCTCAATAATATTAATATATACATTAGGTGAGATCAGAAACCCATACCTCTTCGGTTGTTTTTTTACTCTCTCTCCGACCTACGCAGTTCTTGTATATTCGAAGATTATTGGTACAGTTTCATCCCTGATGAACTGTTGGTGTTCCGTGAGGACTCGGTGCCTGGAACAGTATTACTCCAATTTTCATCGAGTTTTACTTTCCTCCCACTTATCACTGCATATAAGAATTCCTCTTAGGGAAACAGCATGGAGAGCAACAATTACATTGTTCTCTTGTGAGTTGTATAAGTACTATACATTGGTTTCCCTATGACAACCTACAAATAGACACTTATCCGATTTGGATTCTAGTTTGGTATCATCAAAACATATGCCCAGCATTCCCAAATCTTCAGGATTGAGAAACCCAGTTTCTTTCCTGTTCATATCTAATATGAAGTATGTCTAACAGATTTTCATGGAACCTTATTCAAAATAAGTATTGCATTATTTAATGCATATCCTCAGAAGTAAATTGGTAGCTCAGAACGACTCATCATTAACCTTAACATGTCCAACAAAGTTCGGTTTCTCTGTTCGGACCCACCGTCAAATTGAGGTGTCCCGGGAGGAGTCCACTGTGAAAGAATACCATACTCTTTCATGTAATCTTGAAACTCATATGTTCAAGTATTTTACACTATGGTCTGACCGTAATGTTTTTAATACTTTTACCGGTCTGTTTTCTTACTTTATGTCGAAACTCTAAAAGTTTATGACTTGTGTTTCATAAGATACACATAACCGTAACACGATGCCATATCCGTAAAGGTTACAAAGTATTCATATTCATCTCTAGCCTAGCTAGACATGGGCCCACTTACGTCACTATGAACGAGGGCTAACAGATCTGTGGCACTTGCACTTTTACATAGTAAAAGGTGTTCTAGGCACTTTGCCTAATAAACTAGATTCATAGACATCATCTGAATTAGAATCAAATCCGTCCTAGTATCCACTCTTCGAAAGTGTGGATATACGAATCTTGTTAATGTGTCCTAGACAACAATACCACTTTGAAGTCTCGACAGATTCATAAAGTTTGAGCTTTTGTTTGTCATATTATATGTTTGATATCCATTTATATTCTAAACATAAATACTTTTATTCACATCTAATGTGCTTATCTCAATATCACCTTTATAAAAAAAAACACTTAGTGTTCAAGAATATAAGGGTATACCCGCAATGGGTTAAACTAGATACAGAGATAATGTTCCTAGTCAAAGTAGATATATTATAACAGTCTCCTAATTTAAGTACATGCCCAAAGGGCAGTTCCAAAACTTAGGTTTCTACGGCCAAAACAACAACTCTCGTCCCGTTTCTGACTCATAGGTAGATCTCATCTGAAGTCAGTCTCCTGCTAATCAGCAGATCCCGCACATCAGTACATATATTTATGTACCACATCCAGTATCTAAAATCCAATTTTAAAACCAGCAGTGGACATGTTTATAACAAATATACCTGAAGTCGGAGCCTTGCTCGTATTCACTTCCTTCATGTCTGCCTTGTCCATACGACAGTCACGCTTCCAGTTACCTCATTTGCCATAGTTTAGGCAACATCTTGGGATATGTCTTTTGTCTTCCCAGAAGACTATGACGATTTAGCCTTGTCCTTTTCTTCACACCCCCAGAAGTCTTCGGCCAAGCCTTGGCCTTCTGGGATGTCGAAGTAAGATGCGCCTTGCGCTTCTTGCCCTTTTGTAAGCTCTGGCTCTGTCTCCTTGAGCATAGCCATTAACTCTCCAAGAGTTTTCTTATTGCAATTAGTACTTCTAAGATCTAAGAATAGATCTATGAAGATCCTTCAATTTCAATATCATATTATAAGGATCTAATCCTTAGTTCTGACGAAGAAATTGAGGAGTCATTGCGGCAAGCATAACGAATTGAGCATTAAAGTTATCATCATCATGAGTCTTCCAAAGCTCATGCTCCACTATTTGCTCAACTCCGGGCTTAGGCCCGAGATGTCAGTCTATTAAATAAAGTAACTTCTCGGCTCCCAGGACTATCCTGAGATTCTTTTCCAAATTTGAAAATTGAAGCCGCTTAAAAATATTTTCACCCATGATTATCTTTTAAACGCTAATCTTTCAGTCATATTGATTCCAATAGTCCAACTATCCAATCAACGATTTTGGGTACAATCGAATATAATGATTACTATAGTCTAACTATATAATCAACTACTATTTGATTGGTTAAATTCAAATATATTGATTACTATAATCCAATTATATAATCAACTATAAATGAAGTAGTTGAATACAGTCCAATTGTTTAATTAAAACAACAATTGAATATTAGTCCAACTAATATATCTATAAATAATTAATGAAGAAAAATGAAATGAGCGCGTATTGGCAAGTATCTAAACGAAATTGCAAATTTAATACTTGTCTCCCAATATTTTTCGGCGAGCCTCTAACCCTATGTGGAGTACTCGGGAAACCTAATTTCCTAGTGGGCTAGGATCCCGTTAAATAACACACAACATTAACTTTGGCCAACAAGTTGTATGAAACTTAACAAGGTAGATCTCTAAGATCAATTGGATCCCATCCAATTCCTAGATCCAGTAGGTGGACTTCCAAGTCCGAAACATATATCCAATATATCCAATATATTCCCTAACATTTTTCCTCTGAATCAACTAAGCCTTGTGTGGGACACAGAAATTGACGACGCTGTTCTAGGCTCGCGGCCTAGTTGAGAGTACGGAGTAGCCACGGGGGACTAAACCGGAGAATGATGGAGTCGCCACCCGGTGTTAACCGGGAAAATAAGATTTAAGGCCGCACTCACCCCTCGTAAGGAAGACCTCAAACCGTTGGGTTTGGAATGGTCCCTTACTTATGTCACTTGTAATGAAAGGATTTATGTAATAATTTAATCAAGTTTAAGTAACACTTATTTCCAAGAGTATCATGCTTCTAAATTCACATGCATACATCAACAAGTTCATCACAACATGCAACATCTCATGGCAATCTCATGAACATTTCTTAATCATATGATATGGAAAACTTAGAACCACCTAATCATGCTTAAATACTATCTCATGAACATATTAACCAAGTAACATGCTAACAGCCTAATCATGCTTGAATATCATCCCAAGAACACATAGAATGGATAAATGCAGGAATACAAATAATATGATTGGCTACATAATGCAAGAAAGATCAACCAAGAGGCAATTATGCATGAATATGATGTGACAGACTCAGTTCAGTGTGTGCGCGTTCATGTAGCATTTGTAAACGCGTTCGAACGGAAAACAGAAGGTTCGCGTTCGTATACGTTCGATAACGCGTTCGAATGGATCCACCTGACGAAACAAAATGCATGCGCGTTCGAGTAGCATTGTAAAATGCATTCGAACGGAAAACAGAAGGGTCGCGTTCGTATAGCGTTTGATAACACGTTTCGAAGGGAACTGACCTGATGCACAAAATGTGATGCAATACATACATAAAAATCAATAGCGAAATACGAGGCGCGGTGAAGCATCGTGGCAAAGGATTTTAACCTCTTCAATTAGGGGACCTTTAATCCGACTTACTAATCCCATGCGCTCGGTTGTATCACACACAAAAGTAACATGCAAGAATTCAAATAATGAAAAATAAATAAACCGAAGCAACATAAACAAAAGAGTGCTTGTTTACTCAAGTGGTACGTGGAGTTTTGGTATCCCGAGTAAATCATACTACCGTCCATTCGGATCGGCTATGAAATTTATGTCCGGGTTTCCATCCTATTACACAAGAACGCATTTTTTTTTCCATTCATCAATACCCACAACCACATCATACACAAACAGGATTCAACAAATAATTAAAATACGATCAGATAAATAACAGAATCAAAAAAGATGAGTGTGAAAAGTACCTCAGTCTAACCTTTTTAAATCACCTCTCGGATGACGGCACACGATCGTCGGAAGGTGGTGTGGTTTCTATAATATGTCCCAAACAAAGATTAAGCATGTGAAATACTATAAACTATATATATAAACATGAAGTATGGCGGAATCATACTTACAATATCTTGTGATGAAGAAGATGATCAAATGGTAGAAGCTCCAAGTTGTGGAAGATTCGGCCAAGAGGAAGAAGAAGACTTGAAGCTCCAAGCTTTTGTATTCCAAGCTCTTTGATGGTTTCCCTATCACCTCTTTTGATCCCTTGCTTGTGCTAGCAAAAATGGAGAAATAGAAGATCAAATCTTCTTGCCCTTGTCAATGGAGTTCTCGGCATTTGAGAGAGAGAGAGAGAGATGATTTTGTGTAAAGTCTTAATTGATTTTGTTTTACCAAAAATCAATTTATATTTATGTTATAATTTATTAAATTAATAATAATCTATGACATAAACCATGCAATGGCTTAGAGTGTCAAACACTCAAACTCCATGCAAAACCTTTGAGTGTAATGCACACTATCACCATGCAATGCCTTATCAATAAAATAATGCATATAATGACAAGTGTCATGTGGGCCCCACACGTTCCAAATGAAAGTGGGCCCACGTCCACTCACGCGTGCGTTCGGGTTCGATATTTCCGAAATACCGAACTTACGTCGCGACGTTAATTCAATCGAATTTAAATAAATAATCGCGCCTAGCGAATTATTATTTACGTCGCTAACGAATTATTTCTAAATTAACTCGTATGCCCGAATTAAAATCTAATTTTAATTTCGCGTCGAAATCGAATTTCAATTATTATATCGAATATAATAATCTTACTGATTAATTCCAAATTAATCGTTCTCTCTCTCTAAATAAGGCACTTTATCCAAGATAAAGTTTCTCCGTAATTAATCCAAGATTAATTAAATTCGAATCAAATATCATAGGTGAATCTTCGGAAGCGACCCAAGAGACCTCCGGATATTTTGGCAGTAAATACGGTCGTCGGATAATCCGAACACGTACGTACCTCGTACTACGTCTTTACCGATTCACAAGACAAGGTTGGCTTCTAGCAAAGCGCCATGCCTACCCAATTCTCCAGAAATATTCTTATAGGAATATAAGATCTATATCAAGCGTAGTATACCGTAGTATTGCGTACATCGATCCAGTATCGGATGATCACATGCTAGGCCTAGGGCTGGAGATGTGTCTGCCCCGTACGAAACATATATCGGACATCAAGCAACTAGTCTCTTTAAATCGGACAATCCTGACCTGGTCATATTGTCCCGACGGTTGCAACCTTTTATAGAGTACTAGTTCTGTGCCCTGCGTGATCATCACCTCCATATGTCTGAAGCGATACTTCCATCTTGACATCACATCCAGTACACTACGCTTCTCGATAAACCCAGAAGAGGTGTACACAGAACCGGTTAAGGTCCCCAACCACCAAAACCAAAGTTTACCGATTGTCGCAAGTACTAGCGATGTAAGTCTCAGGTTAAGACCATATACACCTACCCTGATGCGGCCTCCCATAGACACATAGACATACTACCAATGGGATTCCGCGGGGTCTATCCAGAGCGAAGCTGTTTTCCGTACCATCGGTAAAACACAACCTCCTATCGCACTTGCATAAGTATCCAATACTTAAATATATGAGAACTATGCCGTTGCCCTCACAACGTGCACAAGCGCAATACTAGCCTATTCCGCATTATCGATGTCCAATCTCGATAATACTACGGCTAGGGATATTTAATGATTAAACCTTTATGGATTGATACTGTCTCATATCATCTCAATCCAGTACTAATCATATGGACTTTCGCCATTTATATATCAAAGTAAATAAAATTACAAAACGGCAAAAGGCAATTTCATTATCACATAGTTAATTTTGTACAATAATACAATATCATTTACAAACAGTGACGCTATGGGACATAATGTCTAACAATCTCCCACTTGGCCTATAGCCAGTCACTCAAGCATCTAATACCCGAACTATGTATGTGTCGTTCAAAAACTTGCTGAATGAACAGCCTTCGTCAGGGTCTGCAATGTTATCATCTGATGTGACCTTCTCGACTTTTACATCGCCACGATGTATAATCTCCCGAATCAGATGGTAACGTCGAAGAACATGCTTGGACCGTTGATGAGACCTTGGTTCCTTAGCCTGCGCTATAGCCCCGTTATTGTCACAATACAATGGAACGGGCTCTGCTGCTAACGGAACTACTCCTAATCCGATTAGGAACTTTCGGATCCAAACTGCCTCCTTTGCTGCTTCAGATGCAGCGATGTACTCCGCTTCTGTTGTTGAATCGGCAACAGTATCTTGCTTGGAAGATTTCCAGCTCACTGCTCCGTTATTCAAACAAAAAATGTACCCGGATTGTGACCTGTAGTCATCCTTGTCGGTTTGGAAACTTGCATCGGTATACCCAGATACCGCAAGTTCTCCACCTCCATAAATTAAGAAAGCATCCTTAGTTCGTTTAAGATATTTAAGGATATTCTTAACTGCTATCCAGTGACCTTCACCTGGATCGGCCTGATAGCGACTACACATGCTCAAAGCATATGAGACATCAGGTCGTGTACATATCATGGCATACATGATCGATCCGACTGCCGAGGCGAACGGTATCCGACTCATGTTGTCTCTCTCTTCCTGAGTCTTAGGACACATGTCCTTAGACAGAGAGGTACCACGTATCATTGGAACCAATCCCCTCTTGGATTGTTCCATGTTGAATCGCTTCAACACTTTATCAATGTATGTACTCTGGGAGAGTCCAAGCAGCTTTCTAGATCTATCCCGGTAGATCTTTATTCCAAGAATAAAGGCTGCTTCTCCCAGATCTTTCATGGAGAATTTTAATGAAAGCCAAGCTTTCACCGACGTTAGCATGGGAATGTCATTGCCTATCAAGCAATACGTCGTCGACATAAAGGACGATAAAAGTAAGTGCTCTCCCACTAACCTTCTTGTATACACAAGGGTCATCTGCGTTTTGCACGAAATCATATTCTTTTATGATCTCATCAAAACGTTGATTCCATGACCGTGATGCTTGCTTCAATCCATAAATGGATCGATTTAACTTACAAACCTTGTTTGCAAGTCTTGGCACGATAAAACCGTCAGGCTGTTGCATATAAACATCCTCCAAAAGGTTTCCGTTAAGGAAAGCGGTTTTAACGTCCATCTGCCATATCTCGAAGTCGAAATATGCAGCTATTGCAAGCATTATCCGAATGGATTTAATCATGGCAACGGGTGAGAAGGTCTCGTCATAATCAATACCGTATTGTTGACGATACCCCTTCGCTACAAGCCTAGCTTTGTACGTTTGTACGTTGCCATCCATGTCGGTCTTCTTCTTGAAGATCCATCTGCATCCAATAGGCTTTACGCCTTCTGGTGCATCAACCAGTGTCCAAACTTGGTTGGCGTACATGGAATCCATCTCGGACTTCATGGCTTCTTGCCATAAAGCGGAATCGATATTTCGTATCGCTTCCTCATACGTAGCCGGCTCATTATCCTCAATCAGATTAATATCTACATGAGGTGAGATCAGGAACCCATACCTCTCAGGTACTGTTCTGACTCTCTCCGACCTACGCGGTCCTTGTGTATGTGAAGTTTGTGGTACAGACTCATCCTGGACGGTCTGTTCTTGTTCCGTCGTTGATTCATTGCCAGGAACAGTATCACTACGATCTTCATCGAGTTCTACTTTCCTCCCACTTACCACTGCATTTATAAAATCCTTCTCAAGGAAAAATGCTTGTAGAGCAACAAATACTTTGTTCTCTTGTGGGTGATAGAAGTAATATCCTTTGGTTTCCCTAGGATATCCTACAAAAAGGCATTTATCAGTTTTGGGTTCAAGTTTGGTACTTTCCAAACGTTTAACATGTGCCCAGCATCCCCAAATCTTCAGGAAAGAGAAACCTGGTTTCCTTCCTGTCCATATCTCATATGGAGTCTGTTCAACAGACTTCGACGGTACCTTTATTCAAAATAAGTATAGCACTGTTTAATGCGTATCCCCAGAAGGATATTGGTAGCTCAGTGCGACTCATCATTGACCTTACCATGTCCAACAAGGTGCGGTTTCTCCGTTCGGACACACCGTTTAATTGCGGTGTTCCAGGAGGAGTCCACTGTGAAAGAATACCATATTCTTTCAAGTAATCTTGAAACTCATAACTTAAGTATTCGCCACCACGGTCTGACCGTAATGTCTTAATACTCTTCCCTGTTTGTTTCTCCACTTCGTGTCGAAACTCTTTGAATTTCTCAAAAGTTTCCGACTTGTGTCTCATAAGATACACATAACCGTAACGAGATGCATCATCTGTAAAGGTTACGAAGTAGTGAAATCCACCTCTAGCCTGGCTAGACATGGGCCCGCATACGTCAGTATGAACGAGAGCTAACAGTTCTGTGTACGTTCACCTTTACCGCTAAAAGGTGATTTAGGCATTTTGCCTAAAAGACAAGATTCGCAGACGTCATATGAATTGAGATCAAATTCGTCCAAGTACCCACTCTTCGAAAGTGTGGATATGCGAGTCTTGTTATGTGTGTCCTAGACGACAATGCCACATATAAGCTTCATCTTTTAGATTACTCCTTTTGAGCCTTTTGTTTGTCATTTTAGGAGATTCATTTATATTCAAAATATAAAGACCGTTATTTGCAACAGCTATGCAAATTTCTGCATCATTTTTATATAAATAACACCCAGTGTTTCTAAATACAAAAGTGTAACCCTGCTGGGTTAACAAGGATACAGATATAATATTCCTAGTTAAACTAGGTACAAAATAACAGTTTAAAAGTTTAAGTACATGCCCTGAGGGCAGTTCTAAAACAAAAGTCCCTACGGCCAAAACAGCAACTGGTGTTCCGTTTCCGACCCGTAGATCCATCTCCCCTGACGCCAGCATCCTGCTATCATGCAGATCCTGCACATCAGTACAAATATGAGCACCACAACCAGAATCAAAAATCCAATTTTTAAAACTAGAAGTATTCATATTTATCTCAATAACAAACATACCAGAGGCGGTAGCCTTGCCACCCTTGCTATCCTCCTTCTGCACAATGCTCATTTGGCAGTCACGTTTCCAGTGACCCCTTTTGCCGCAGTTAAGGCAGATGTCGCGAGATTTGTCCTTTGGCTTCCTAGAAGCCACTGTCAACTTGCCTTTGCCCTTCTTTTGAACTTCCTCTTCCTCGCACCTCCAATTGCCATGGGCCTAGCCTTTGGCGCATGAGAGGTCGATGCATAATGCGCCTCGCGCTTGCTCCCTTTTAGGAGTCCCTTTCGGACTCCTTCAGCACGGACAACAACTCTCCGAGAGTGTCGTCAGTATCCATCAACTTATAGTTGACGATGATTTGTTTCCAAGTATCGGGCAGCGATTGTAATATCATATCAATCGTCAGCTCTGCCTCCAAGACAATGCCCATATTGGCTAACTCATCTATGTCAGCGATCATTTGAGTCCCGTGGGCCTCAACTGATGCGCCATCTGTCATCCGGGAGCGGAAGAGTTTCCTTACTAGCTCGTACCTCTTCATCCGCTTGTTAGTGCGGTGAAGATCACGCAATCTTGCCATCATGTTATAGGGATCCAAGTCCCTGTTTTGGCGTCTGAAATGCTGGGTCATTGCAGCTAGCATAACTGACTGAGCTTGGTCACAATCGTCACTATGAGTCTTCCATAACTCTAGCTCCAGTGGCTCAGTGGGTTTAGGCGGGAGAGGCCTCTGAATAGTATACAGTACCCTCTCAGCCCCAAGCACTATCTTGAGGTTCATTTCCCAGTCGGCAAAGTTTGTCCCTTTGAAGACATTATCGCCCATGATTATGTCGCGGATATTACCTTTGCCAGTCATCTTGACAACTATAGTCCAACTATAAAGTCAACGATGTTATGGGTACAGTCAAACTGTTACAAGTAAAATAACAATATATATTAGTCCAACTAATCATTTAAAATATTGACGAAATAATTTTGAAAGACGAGTAAGGCTAATTATCTGAACGAGATTGCAAATTCAATAATAGCCTCCCACTATTTTCTTCAAGTTTCTAACCCTCTGTAGAGAACTCGGGAAATCGATTTCCTAGTGGGCTAGGATCCCGTTAAATAACACACAACCTTGACTTTGGCCAATAAAAATTGTATGCTATTTAACTTAGGTAGATCTCCATGATCAATTGGATCTCATCCAATTCCTAGATCCGGTTAGGTGGACATCCAAGTCCGAAACATATGTAAATGTCAATGTAACCATTACATTTTCCTAACCCTATCCTCCGAATCATCTAGGCCTTGGCTTTGGCCAAAAACAAACCTAGTGATTCCAGTTAAGCGGGACCCATTGACGAGGAAAGTTTCGTAATCAATGTCGTTGGACAAAAAGTGATCTTGACTTTGGCCAATAAAAATCACGATTTGGACAAGACACCGATATGCAACAAAACTCTCATGATTCAAGTACATCCTAGATTGACAAAGGTCTTGACTTTGGTCAAAAACAAACCAATGCCAACTTCGGATCTTGAACAAGAACCATTCAATGGAAGGATATTCGCTTAATATAAATTGAGGGATTTTCGCGTAATTGGCAACCAATTTATTTATCTTTGTTAGGTCTCATCATCATACACCCTTAAGCATGCTTCTAAAACATCATAAAGCGCGTAAAGTAAATTAATAGTGATATGCGGATGGATATATAAACAACTTGTTCCTAGAACAAATCACTCCCTTTCCTCTCCCCGCTAGCACTATTCTACTTCTACCCAATTACATAATACAATAAGAGAAACCTCATTTACATTGAGGGGAATTAGGTGAGAAGAGAATACAAAGAGATAAAGAGATAAGGCTGGACACGCAGGTCCAATTTATAAATTCCAAATTTACAATAATTTCTAAAATTACCCTTTCCCTTCTAATATCCATCCGATATACACTATTCATTCATCACATACATATATATTCAAACAAGACATGCTTCTACAACCAATCTAATCCAATTAATTAGTCTTTGTTAAAGTGATCATCCAATGTTCAAACAACGGTTTGATTTTGCGCGAGTCCAACTCGATTGAGAATAAGTACATAAGGTACGAATTCGCGAATTATATCGAACTACTTATTAAATCTAATTTAATTCGTATTCAATACTAATTCAATTATTTAATTCCAAATTAAATGTTTACACTTTTAATGTGCTTTAAAGACTTAGATTCTAAATCTAATCTTATTGGGCCTCAAAGCCCAACTAACATCCAATGTTGAATTTAATTCAAGTCAAATGGACTTAGAATTGATTTATTAAGGCTTGGGCTTTGGTCAATGTGGGTCAAACCTAATTACCAAGCCCAAATAAGGAATCACCCTTAAGTGCCATAAAACCAATTTTAAGCCCATAAGGCCCAATTAAATTATTAAAGCCCATTAATTAAATTTTAATATTCCAAACATTAAAGTCCAATTAATTAAAGTGTAATACCAAGATTAATGTATTAAACCAAATATTTCAAAAATACCCATTTAATTTATTAATCATCAATTTTTCAAAATAAATGTCCAACATTAATTTAACAAAAATCAACTCCTTTACATGTCCTATGTATTCGGCCAAGGTGAGTTTTTGTGTCGATTTGTTTTTCAATCCGATTGAATTATTAATCTACGTCCCGTACACGTTCTAAGTCATCCAATGATCTTAAACACACAAAAATTCAATCCACTCCAAGTAGCAACACATTCGGCCAAGGCATGAATTTGGGGAAAATTCATCCAATGCATTTTTCATAAAATTGATTCCATGTATCATCATTCTATATACATGTAAGCATTCTTATTAATCAAATTTCACAAGAACATGCTTCAATCAATTTCACCATATCATTCGGCCAAGGTCAAAATTTTGGGGAAAAATCATCCAATGCATTTTTCATAAAATTGATTCCATGTATCATCATTCTATATACATGCAAGCATACTTATTCATCAAATTTCACAAGAACATGCTTTAACCAATTTTATCACACCATTCGGCCAAGGTTAAAATTTTGGGGAAAAATCATCCAATGCATTTTTCATAAAATTGATTTCATATAACATCATTCTATATACATGCAAGCATACTTATTCATCAAATTTCACAAGAACATGCTTCAACCAATTTTATCAAATTTTAACCTAAAGTATTTCATGCTTAAACCTAGCTCAATGATACCATTGTTGGTTTCTATAATATGTCCCAAACAAAGATTAAGCATGTGAAATACTATAAAGAATATATATATAAACATGAAGTATGGCGGAATCATACTTACAATATCTTGTGATGAAGAAGATGATCAAATGGTAGAAGCTCCAAGTTGTGGAAGATTCGGCCAAGAGGAAGAAGAAGACTTGAAGCTCCAAGCTTTTGTATTCCAAGCTCTTTGATGGTTTCCCTATCACCTCTTTTGATCCCTTGCTTGTGCTAGCAAAAATGGAGAAATAGAAGATCAAATCTTCCTTGCCCTTGTCAATGGAGTTCTCGGCAATTTGAGAGAGAAGAGAGATTTTGTGTAAAGTCTTAATTGATTTTGTTTTACCAAAAATCAATTTATATTTATGTTATAATTTATTAAATTAATAATAAATCTATGACATAAACCATGCAATGGCTTAGAGTGTCAAACACTCAAACTCCATGCAAAACCTTTGAGTGTAATGCACACTATCACCATGCAATGCCTTATCAATAAAATAATGCATATAATGACAAGTGTCATGTGGGCCCCACACGTTTCCAAATGAAAGTGGGCCCACGTCCACTCACGCGTTCGGGTTCGATATTTCCGAAATACCGAACTTACGTCGCGACGTTAATTCAATCGAATTTAAATAAATAACGCGCCTAGCGAAATTATTATTTACGTCGCTAACGAATTATTTCTAAATTATTCGTATGCCCGAATTAAAATCTAATTTTAATTTCGCGTCGAAATCGAATTTCAATTATTATATCGAATATAATAATCTTACTGATTAATTCCAAATTAATCGTTCTCTCTCTCTAAATAAGGCACTTTATCCAAGATAAAGTTTCTCCGTAATTAATCCAAGATTAATTAAATTCGAATCAAATATCATAGGTGAATCTTCGGAAGCGACCCAAGAGACCTCCGGATTTTTGGCAGTAAATACGGTCGTCGGATAATCCGAACACGTACGTACCTCGTACTACGTCTTTACCGATTCACAAGACAAGGTTGGCTTCTAGCAAAGCGCCATGCCTACCAATTCTCCAGAAATATTCTTATAGGAATA
This sequence comes from Zanthoxylum bungeanum, assembly GCA_019454045.1. Lineage (NCBI taxonomy): Eukaryota > Viridiplantae > Streptophyta > Magnoliopsida > Sapindales > Rutaceae > Zanthoxylum > Zanthoxylum bungeanum. The sequence continues at coordinate 10,295 of SKCR01003820.1, read as the reverse complement.
TAAGATCTATATCAAGCGTAGTATACCGTAGTATTGCGTACATCGATCCAGTATCGGATGATCACATGCTAGGCCTAGGGCTGGAGATGTGTCTGCCCCGTACGAAACATATATCGGACATCAAGCAACTAGTCTCTTTAAATCGGACAATCCTGACCTGGTCATATTGTCCCGACGGTTGCAACCTTTTATAGAGTACTAGTTCTGTGCCCTGCGTGATCATCACCTCCATATGTCTGAAGCGATACTTCCATCTTGACATCACATCCAGTACACTACGCTTCTCGATAAACCCAGAAGAGGTGTACACAGAACCGGTTAAGGTCCCCAACCACCAAAACCAAAGTTTACCGATTGTCGCAAGTACTAGCGATGTAAGTCTCAGGTTAAGACCATATACACCTACCCTGATGCGGCCTCCCATAGACACATAGACATACTACCAATGGGATTCCGCGGGGTCTATCCAGAGCGAAGCTGTTTTCCGTACCATCGGTAAAACACAACCTCCTATCGCACTTGCATAAGTATCCAATACTTAAATATATGAGAACTATGCCGTTGTGCCCTCACAACGTGCACAAGCGCAATACTAGCCTATTCCGCATTATCGATGTCCATCTCGATAATACTACGGCTAGGGATATTTAATGATTAAACCTTTATGGATTGATACTGTCTCATATCATCTCAATCCAGTACTAATCATATGGACTTTCGCCATTTATATATCAAAGTAAATAATAATTACAAAACGGCAAAAGGCAATTTCATTATCACATAGTTAATTTTGTACAATAATACAATATCATTTACAAACAGTGACGCTATGGGACATAATGTCTAACAGGTGGATGCTCCGCACTCTTCGCGGTTCACTGGTTCACTGCTCTCGGTTCTTGTCTCAACTCACCATTTGGAGTCGTCGTTCTCCGTCTTTTGCTGCTGCTTTGACTCCGATTCGCTGCCGTTTTGCTACTATTCTGCTGCTGTATTTTTAGTTACTGTTCTTGGGGATGTTTTGGCTACTGTTTTGGGTGTGATTTTCGGTGGTGTTATGTTGTGGTTCGGGGGCTGTTTTGATAGGTAAATGGGATGGCTGTTTGGGGATGTGTTTTGGTCAATGCAATGAGGGTTCTTTGGTTTGTGATCTTCGATTATTGAGAGTGAGGGAGGTGGTGTCAATAAGCTTTGGTGTTTCTTGTGGGTGTTGTGATTTTCGTGTGAGTTGCGTGTATGAGCTTGGGTGTTTCTTGTGTGAATGAGCTAGGGAAATGGGTTGGAATTCTTTGCTTCTTTTTGTCTTGTAATGGGCGTGCACTAGGGGGAGGGATGCCTTGGATAGGTGTTGTTTATATAGAGAATGGCTAAGGCTTCACCTTGTCTCACAAGGAAGGGATTTGGCATTAAGGGTAGGATTTGATTTGGTGTTGGACAAGGAAAGCAAGGGATTTGATGGGGGAAAAATTTGGTTTAGATTAGGAAAACAATATTTTAATTGTTATGATTGATTTTAATTAGGCATGACATCTTTTTATTACCAGAATTACCGACGCCGTTCCAACACCTCCTCGAACGCGGCAACAAACGAACGCTCGCAATCTGTTTGACGTCGAATGAAGTAACGAACGCAGCACGAACGAAAACAGTGAACTTTGTGAAATGAATCCGATGACGTATTTATTCTGAATTTCCCATTCGACGTCGTTTCTCGTGACTTCCGTGACTTAAAGGTAGTTGATGAGTGGTATTTATATCACTATTTCCCACTCATTTAATCTAATATTTTGTATAGTTTCTTGAGTTTTGTGAATACTTTGATGTGTTTTGTGTTATTTTGCAGATAAATAAAGTTTGGCACTGGAGGCAATTTGGGGCAAAACCGGACAAAAATGCGTCAATAGGGATATTTTCGTCTCTTGCGCGTCGCGACGCTGGAACACTGCGCGCCGCGACCCCAGCGTGAGCCGAATCTGCTAACATGCGCCTGGTCAACGGTCAACAATTTGAGAAGTTTTGACTTTGCTAAAATGCGCCGTGCCACGTGTCACCATCACATCCAATCTGCTAACGTGCGCCGTGCCACGTGTCATCATCATATGCTGCCGACACTCAGACTTGACACGTGTCGCCTCGTCATCAGCCACGTCAGCGGTCAACGAGTCAACTTTGCCATGTGTCACGCCACGTCATCAGCCACGTCACAAGGTCAACCAAGTCAACTTGACACCTCAGCATCAGCCAATCACCGCGTGACACGTGTCGCCACGTGTCGCAATCCTATTGTGCCGACAATTGCAACACATGCCACACCACGCCAGCGCCACGTCATCGCCACATCAGCGCCACATCATCGCCACATCAGCATGACGTCATCAGTGACGTCATCACAATAATTGAGTCTTAGCCGCCTTGACACGTGTCGCTTCAACAGTCAGCCGCCTTGCTACGTGTCGCCTTCTCATTGTGCCACGTCGACAAATCCAGCGTCGCGACGCTGAGGTCCTTGGCGTCGCGACGCCCGAACAGTGAAATTTTTGCCTATAAATAGAAGGCGAAATTTCAGAATTCAACACACCTCTCTCTCTCTTGATTTCTCTCTCTAGAGAGAGTTTCTCTCTCTAGAATTTTTATTTTTATTTTTAGTTTTTTTTTTTATTTATTTATTTGTAATTTATTTTAATTACCATTTGTAATAATAGTAATTTAATTTTTACTTTTTACTTTTTACAGTTTTTACTATTCATGAGAAAGTAATTTCCCAGCTAGGGTGAAAGGTAATTCTTTTACTGTTACTATTTAGATTAATCTCCCTTAAAAATAATATATTTACACTTTAAAATACTGATTAATAAGGATACCGCTATATTGGTCGGTTGGTATATTTATTTTCTGTTGGTTTGAACCTGATTAATCAAGGATACCGCCAGATTGGTCGGTTGATAATTTATTTTGGTACCGCCTTTATGGCTGGATTATGGACAAATATTACCGCCTATATGGCTGGTTGGACTTAATTGGACTTAATCAGGATACCGCCAGATTGGTCGGTTGGTTAAATAATATCACAAGTTTATATATTATTTTATGGGAGATATCTAAATTAGTAGTAGTAAAAGTAATTCCTTTTACCTTAGCATTTTATTTTATTGCAATTTACTTTTCAGTATTTACTTTTCAGCATTTTTTATGTCTTTTATTTTTCAGTTACTAGTCCTAATTATGTGTCATAACTAAATAGTTATCTGGGGTTGTAATGAATTTCAATATCACCGGTTTATAAGGGTTAGATTATAGTTTGGGTAATATAATGATTTATTTATTGAGTCTTAATCTTAATGCTTTTTATTAACCGATCACTAATAAAATTGATTAGGTAAACTTAAAATGAACTAGACATAGAGATTTTAAGTTTAAAACCTTAGACTCAATAGCCCACGATCTTCCTTGAGGATAGATAACCCTTTAATAGATTTCCTTACAGGATAGGAATATACCTGTCGGGCGAGGGTAGCCATAATTGGAACTTAATCTTAATGAATCCAGATAATGTGGTTGACATAGGAATATGGTTCAATTGGGTTATACTGGGTATTTGTGTCTGACCATCGACAGATGCTTTCGCATAATTTCGTGTCCCAGGTTAATAAATCATTGTATTCCTAACTATATAATAATCACTTCATCTTTATAATGATATTGGAATAAATCACAACCCTAGATCTTTGTGTCGTTTGTTATTTTCCTTAGTATTTTCTTTTGTCTTTTATTTATTTATTTATTTTGCAAAACCACTTTCAACCAATCAAACAATCATCTCTCTTCTCCCTTTATTAGATATTTGTAAATAAATAGATTCAATAATTAATAACAACAGTAGGAATTAAGTCCTCGTGGGATCGATATTTTTATACTACTTGAACGATACGTGCGCTTGCGTTATACGTGTGTGTTTACGCCGGTAAGTTTTTGGCGCCGTTGCCGGGGACTTAATTTTCTTGAGTTATTAATTTCGAAACTATCTAATTTACTTATATCTAATTTTCTTTCTTTTATTTTGTAATTTTTATTTCTTTTTTTTCAGGTGATTAAAAAAATGGAACACTACTGGGAAATTGAGAAATCACGAACTTTACAAGAAGATACACCCCAAATCTGGGAGCAACAGTCCAGTTTTCTGAGGCCTGTTGTTGAGCCCAATGACTATCACTGGATGTCAGAACCAAATAATACTACTTTTGTTCAACAGAACTCAATGTGGAGATGTGACATATGTAATGGTAACCACCCAAGCGATTATTGCGAGTACAACTACAATTCAGGGTGGCAGAACTATCAGAATCCTTCATGGTATGATGAGCCAACATATTTCACAGAACCATCACATTTTCCATCTTATCCACCATCTTCCTTCGATCCTTATCAAGAACCAGAACCATCCGAGGAAGATCAATTAATTCACATGTTCAAAGAACAAGAAGCTCGATTTGATGCACAAATTCAGAGTAACGCAGGATCCATACAGAGAATGACATATCAGATCAGACAATTAATAGAAAACCAGAACATCATACCTCAAGAACCAGTTTCAGATGACACTGATGAAGCCTTCGAGTACCCAGAATCCACGATGACACCTTAACAGAGGAGGAGGCTGAGCAGTATCAACAACCAGAGGTATCAGTTCAGGAACCCGAACCGACAAAGTCTCGATTTGATTTCTATTATTCAGATTCTGACGAGGATGAAGCTGAAATATTTGTGCCAACTGCATCAAAAATTGAGGATGGAATTCTGTATCCTCAAAATGAAGATCTTGGAGATTCCATTGCACAAATGTTTGATGAAGATCTACCCGAGCTAATCATTTCAACCAGATCAGAGGATGAAGACCTAAAATCTGACATTTCTTTTCATCCTCAGGTTGACAATTTTGAAACATGTATTTCACAGATGACAGATGATGAACTTAATGCAGAAATTTTCAAATACATCTGTGAAGAAAAGGTGGAGCAAGAAGCAGAGCAAATAGAAGAGCAAATATCTGACTTTATTAAAGATCCAGAGCATTCAGGAAAACATCGCTGTTTTGGGGAGTACTGATCAAAGAAACCACCCAGAATCTTGACAGAATGGAACTTCCATTCCAAGTCAAGCACCATACGAGACCTCCTGATTTTCTTTCTTTCTTTGCAGGAACCACTGGAACAATAAGAATCAAAAAGGTGCACGAGCATTGAATAAGACAAAATTCTTTTTACCACTTTACCGTTGGAAGAAACCCTTCAAAAGCAACGCTCACAGGATTGTCTTTAATCGGACATCCAAAACGACACTGAAACCTCCTTAACAGATGAATTTCAGTCACGTCTGGCTGAAGACGAAAAATTTAGCGCTAGCAGGGAGGCAACCCATGCAATTTGTTGTAATTTATTTATTTATTTTTTGTATGTGAACTTTTTAATTGTGTGTGAGTTTTGCAGGAAAAATTAAAATGGAATTTATCAGGACAAAGCATGCCAGTACAAGCGGGATTTTCAAATAAAAATTTGACAAAATCACGAAGATACAAAGTCAATCCAGAAAAGACGGCCGAGTAAGAAGTCTACTTTTGGGACGCGTCCCTATGGATTCATCTGTCGCAAGACATGGTTTTGCCAAAAAAAAAAAAAAAAAAAAAAAAAAACCTAAAAATTACCGAGCGTCGCGACGCACGACCAATTCAGCGTCGCGACACTGGTTTGTTTACAAGCCTAAAACCAGTAGCCACCACGCACAGATCACTCCTCATCTTCACAGATCTCACCATTTTCTCTCAACCCAGAAACCAGAAACCCACCATGGCCGAGCCATGAACCACCAAGCCGAGAACCCGCACCACCACCGCACGAATCTACCAAGCCGACCCATTGCCGAGAGCCAACACCCAAGCCCACCAAAACCGAGACCCAAAACTGAGCCTCAACACCGAGAACCGCCTCACCACCACGAGTGTTAGCCACCATCACCGAGAGATCCACCAGCCGCATCAACAACCATCGCAAGCCAACCCACCGAGAGCCATCCTTGCCGTGAGCAAATCTTCACCACCAGCCGAGATCCACCAGCCGCAACCATCGCCAAACCAAACCGTCCAGCCACCGTGAGATCGCCAAAATCCACGACGAAGCTGAACTGAAGCCATTACCACCCTTGCCGTGACCGAGCCTTCCTTCGCCGAGTCAAAACCGAATCCACCAAGCCACTGCCGTGTCCTCTCCATCACTGCCGAGCCGACCCACTGCCAAGAAACAAACCCATGAACAAAACCCTCAATCATCAGATCCGGTTTGTCAGGCATCAGATCTGATTTTTGTGGATAATTTGTGTGGTTAATTTTGATAAAAATTGGATGTTACAGGTTTTGATAAATTTTGGCAGTAAAGGGGATAATCGAAAATTGAATGAGTTTGTGGTTGATTTTGTTGAATTGGAGGATTGTGAATTTGGATTTTGGCAGTGAATACCTGGCTGAATTCTGAGTTTAGAATTGCCAGATCGATGGAATTTTGTAGAATTGGGGGTGAAGTTTGATATTGTGGTGATTTTTGAAGTGGTTAGTTTTAGGATGAATTTGGAATTTTGAGTTTTTAGAGGAGACTCTGTCGAAATTTTCACTAAAAAAATCGTCAAGTATCAATGGACATAAATTTTTCCTATCGGTAATTTTTCCTGTAAAATTTCAGCTGACTAGGTAATATCTTCTAATCTCTTTTGTGTATACATACTATGAACTTTTTAATTTTCTGTGTTATTTTTGTAGGGAAAAGCACAAACGGAGCATTTTAATACAGAATGAATTGTGTTTGACAATAAAAAAAAAAAAGAGTTAATTCATTAACGATGGTTAAATAAGGAATGAAATCTTAAGATACATCCTAATGAATTTATACTACGCGAGTGGCGTATTGCATACACAATTCCGTTGTCCTTAATTATTGCTTTGATTTGCTTTTCTGTTGTAATTATCTTTATTTTCGTAGACAGGATCCAGACTTTTTGACCTTTTCACGATTCATTTTGTTGATTAGCTAACAAGCTCCTCTGGAAGATACTTGTGTTATTTTATTCACCCTTTTCAGGTACTATAAATTCAGCCCGTCATTGCACTTTTGAAGGAATCCAGAGTTGAAAAAGAAATACATAAAAAAATGGAAGCCACTTCAAAAAGACGAGTTGAGAACATTTGTGTGTTTTGCGGTAGTACTGTTGGTACTAAACCACAATACATAGAAGCAGCACAGGAATTGGGTCGAGTCTTAGCCGCAAGGAATATACACTTAATATATGGCGGAGGTAATCTCGGACTAATGGGGATTGTTTCAAAGGCCGTACAGGAAGGAGGCAATCATGTTTTGGGAATCGTACCAAAACCCTTGGCAGAAGCAAATATTATTGACCAACAAACGGAGAGGAACTGATCGTGCCAGGTATGTCTGAACGTCTGGTAGAAATGATTAATCGTGCTGATGCTTTTATTGCTTTGCCAGGTGGCTTGGGCACATTGGAGGAAATTTTTATTGTACTATCTTGGGCGAACCTAAACATACACCAGAAACCAATTGGGCTGTACAACGTTGATGGGTTTTATGATTTTCTTTGTGTGTTTCTTGATGATGCTCGAAGAAATGGGTTCGTGTCAAAACCTTTAAAAGAACTCCTCTTCACTGCCAGAACTGCTCCAGATCTAATTGACCAACTCATAGCCTATGAACCGAAAGTTGACCCTATCATTTCAAAGATAAATTGGTCCGAGGACGATCGTGGTAAGAGACGTCGAATTAATCTGGATCTTAACCTGTAATTTTCCTGTAGAATTTCAACTAACCAGGTATTATTTTCTAAACTCTTCTTCTACTGTTTAAGACATTGGGGACAATGTCTCATTTAGGTTTGGGGGTGAGGTATAGTTAATAGTACTTGTTTGTATTGTTATTTTTATTTTTAGTCCAAAATTTTTCGAAAAAAAAAAAAAAAAAATTGAAAAATTTTCAAAAATTACAAAAATATTTTGGATTTTTTGAGTTTTTATTTTGACTAAAAAGGTGAAATTGGTAAGAAATAGCCGAGTAAGGAGTTTCCACTCTTGAGACGTATTTCAATCCATTTATTTCGAATAAGTTAATTTTTGTTCATTTCCTTTTGAATTATTTAATTTGTGAATTCTCCATAATACTGACTAAAATGGATCTTCATATGTTCAGTTGACAGGTATTATCAACTTACATAGTAAACATACAGACATGAGTTCTAATTGAAAAGTTTGTAATATTCCGTGCTCTGTTTAATTGGAGGAAGCATCTATACATAGTTATGGAATAAAAAAAAAAAAAAAAAAAAAAAAAAAATTTGATGTACAAAAATAAAGTATCTAAGATCCGGGTTATTAAGTCTGTAAGGGTGTTTTAACACCTAGTGCCCTAAAACCAACTGGTTTGGGAGTCATTGGCCCAAAGCTCGTTACATGGATCAAAGATGCTGCAAAAATATATATATATCTGAAGTCTGAGTAATTAAGTCGTAGGGTGTCTTAACACCTGGTGCCCTAAAGCCAACTGGTTTGGGAGCCACCGACCCAACACTCGCTACATAGATGGAAGGTATTGTATATAAATAAAAAATAGAAAGTCAAAATCAGAAAAATCAAAGAAAAATCAGAAAAATCAGAAAATTATTCCATTACTACAAAAAGGTGTGAAATCTGATAAAACTTTAGGACAAAAATATTACTCTCTTCTAAAACTGCACTTATGACTGTTGTGGGCAAAAATGAGTTGTTTAATATTTTGTTGACTGTGTATATGGAGAATGGTAAAAATAATCGGAGAATTTACTTATTCAGTAATTTAGAATAAAACAAAACAACTAGTAACTTGTAGTAGAAGTTTCACCTGATTAGTTACTAACTTCTTTATTCTCTTTTCTCTTGTCTTTTGCTTTTGTGTGCATTAGTTTTAACTAACTTTTTACTTTTGTAAAACGTTTGTGGGTATCGTTGCTGTAAACCCTCACGAGACTACACTCGTCCACTAGGGACACCTAGGGGTTTAAAGGCTTGTTGCATATGCTAAATGCAATCGTGATCCCTACGAAAATGGCTTAGTTAAATTTTATTCTGTTATTTTATTTTGTATTTTGCTCGAGGACTAGCAAAATGTTAGGTTTGGGGGTGTGATGAGTGGTATTTATATCACTATTTCCCACTCATTTAATCTAATATTTTGTATAGTTTCTTGAGTTTTGTGAATACTTTGATGTGTTTTGTGTTATTTTGCAGATAAATAAAGTTTGGACAGCACTGGAGGCAATTTGGGGCAAAACCGGACAAAAATGCGTCAATAGGGATATTTTCGTCTCTTGCGCGTCGCGACGCTGGAACACTGGCGCCGCGACGCCCAGCGTGAGCCGAATCTGCTAACATGCGCCTGGTCAACGGTCAACATTTGAGAAGTTTGACTTTGCTAAAATGCGCCGTGCCACGTGTCACCATCACAACCAATCTGCTAACGTGCGCCGTGCCACGTGTCATCATCATATGCTACCGACACTGAACGACTTGACACGTGTCGCCCTCGTCATCCCACGTCAGCGGTCAACGAGTCAACTTGCCATGTGTCATGCACGCCACGTCATCAGCCACGTCACAAGGTCAACCAAGTCAACTTGACACCTCAGCATCAGCCAATCACCGCGTGACACGTGTCGCCACGTGTCGCAATCCTATTGTGCCGACAATTGCAACACACGCCAACACACGCCAGCGCCACGTCATCGCCACATCAGCGCCACGTCATCGCCACATCAGCATGACGTCATCAGTGACGTCATCACAATAATTGAGTCTTAGCCGCCTTGACACGTGTCGCTTCAACAGTCAGCCGCCTTGCTACGTGTCGCCTTCTCATTGTGCCACGTCGACAAATCCAGCGTCGCGACGCTGAGGTCCTTGGCGTCGCGACGCCCGAACAGTGAATTTTTGCCTATAAATAGAAGGCGAAATTTCAGAATTCAACACACTCTCTCTCTCTTGATTTCTCTCTCTAGAGAGAGTTTCTCTCTCTAGAATTTTTTTTTTTATTTTTAGTTTTTTTTTATTTATTTATTTATTTGTAATTTATTTTAATTACCATTTGTAATAATAATAATTTAATTTTTACTTTTTACTTTTACAGTTTTTACTATTCATGAGAAAGTAATTTCCCAGCTAGGGTGAAAGGTAATTCTTTTACTGTTACTATTTAGATTAATCTCCCTTA
>SKCR01003819.1:0-36460 GCA_019454045.1 Zanthoxylum bungeanum | reverse complement strand
CCAAAATTACCCAATTAATTAAATTACACAAATCCAATTTCGCAATTTAATTACCTAAAGTGTATATCATGATTAATCACCATAATTAACATTCTAAAACACAAATTAGGCTAACTAATCATGCTCATTTTCATCATCACATGTCCAACACATTAAGATTAAAATCAAACCCATTACATGCTTTAATACTCTCGGTAATGTGGACTAATTTTTGTCAATTCCGAATTCAATTCAATTAAATCCAAATTAACATTAAATCAACATCCTCAATTTTTTCAAGTCATCCAATGATCAACGAAACAAAATTACCAAGATTTAGGGCATACTCCTATTCGGCCACACATCAAAATTGGGGAAATTTGTTCCAAACAATATTTAATCAAATTGATCCAACCAATCATCAATTAAAATACATTCAAAGATCTTTATCATCCAATTTCATATTGCATGCTCAAATCAATTTTACCCAATTTCAAGCTTTATGACATACTTGGCAATTTGGGGATTTTTTCGTCCGATTCGAATTCAATCCAATTGATTCCGCAATCGACATCAAATCATATTCCCGAATTATTTCCCACACATCCAATTGTCAAAAATCAAAAATCCCAAGACATTAAGTCATCATCGATTTTCGGCCAAGGTAGTAATTTGGGGAAAAAATGATCCATCACAATTTGTTGAAATTGACCCATCAATCTTCAATTCAAACACAATTAAGCATACAAATCCATACAATTTAATTTATCATGCTCAAAATCAAGTTGCCCAATTTTAGCCCTAACTTTTTTCGTGCTTTTAACCTAGGCTCTTGATGCCATTGTTGGAGTTTCTATAGGTCCCAAGATCAAAACTCAAGCATGAATCATGAGCGAATACAACGACGGAAGTTGCGGAATACTTACATCGAGCGGTTGAGCGACGATTTGGGCAACGAAAAATGAAATCTGCCTTGACAGTGGACTGCACTGCAGTGGGCTGCTGTGAACAGTAAATTTCGCCCCTTATCTTCAAGATTTGAAGCTCCAAGCTTCATCATTTGAATCCCGGCTCATGGGTAAGCTTCCCTATCACCTTCGCATTGATCCCGGAGTGTGCTAGCACTCTTGTTTTGCCACAAAACACACTTGCTTCCCTCTATTTTTCTTCAACACTCACGGCAGTTCACTGCCTTTGTAGAAGAAGAGAATGGCGTGAAAGAGAAGAGAATTTGGCTCCAAAATGAAACCAACGTGAGAGAAGAGAGTTGTAAAAGTTAAAAAATGTAATTGATTTGAAAATCAATTTTTAACATATACCAAACATATAAAATTAATATATGTCATTCAAGCTTTTAAAAAAGCTTTTCAACAACTCCCATCAAGTCACATCACTCACATCACTCAATCAATCCAATCAATTGTCACATCACTCAAAGTGACATGATTTGACGCTTGATGTGACGCTAGAGTCGACTAGCGATTTGACGCTTGATTTGACGAGTCGCGCTCGAATTCGAAATGCGAATGCGCTCGTAAATAATCTCGGGCTCGGTTTCACTAATTCCAAATTAATGAATTTTCCGTCGCATCGTGATTAAATGATTACGCCTAGCGAAATCACTATTCACGTCGCTAACGAATTAATTCGCTCGCCCGAATTAAAATCTAATTTTAATTCCGCGTCGAAATCCAATTTCGTTTAATATATCAAATATATTAATTAATCGATTAATTCCAAATTAATCATTCTCTCTCTCTTTAAATTGATATTTTATCCTAGATAAAATATCTCTGTAATTAATCCCATATTAATTTTCTCTCTCATCATATTAATCCCAGATTAATAAAAGTGCGAGTCATACGTCATCGGTGAATCTTTGGGAAGCGACCCAGGAGATCCCCAGATATGTTGGCAGTCAAATCGGTCATCGGACTATCCGAACACGTGAGTACCAAGTACTACGTTTTACCGATTTACAAGACAAGGTTGGCTTCTAGCAAAGCACCAAGTCTACCCAATTCTCCGGACATATCCATCTAAGAATATTTAAGATCTGTATCAAGCGTAGTATACCAAGTATTGTGTATATCGGCCCAGTATCGGATAGTCACGTGCTAGGGCTGGGGCTGGATAAGTGTCTGCCCCGTCCGAAGCACATTTTGGATGTCTGGTAACTAATCTCTATAATCGGATATGCATGACCTAGTCATAATATCCCGATGGTTGCGCAACACTTAAGAGCACTAATACCGTATCCTGCGTGACATCATCTCCACTATGACTGAAGTGAAACTTCCGTCTTGACATCACACCCAATACTCTACGATTCTCAATATACCCAGCAGTTGGCGTACACAGAACCGGTTAGAGTCCTAGACGACCTCAACTAAAGTATATTGATTGTCGTAAGCATTAGCGGTGCAAGTCTCAGGTTAAGACCAAATACACCTACCCTGATGTCGGAATCCCATAGACACATAGTCATAATACCAATGGGATTCCGAGGGGTCTATCCAAAGCGAAGCTGTTTCCCGTACCATCGGTGAAACACAACCTCCTATCGCACTTGCATAAGTATCCAATACTTAATATATGAGAACTATGCCGTTGTGCCCTCACAACGCGCACAAGTGCAATACTAGCCTATTCCGCATTATCGATGTCCTGTCTCGATAATACTCCGGCTAAGATATTTAATGATTAATCTTTCGTGGACTGATACTGTCTCATATCATTCTCAATCCAGGAACTAATCATATGGACCTCTCTTCATTTATATATCTATGGTGATCTAATCACAAACGATGAGAGTGCATTTCCTTGTTACATAGTTAATTTGTACAACAACACCATGATATGTACAAATAGTGACGCTATGGGTCATATTATCCAACAGGGATCCAAAATCTCATTAAATTGGAAAGTGTTGATGACGGGATTTGGGCGTGCATGGGGCTTTGGGCCGCTTGGATGGCATGGGCTGCATGTGCCGAGGCTAAGGTTTGAAGCAGAGGCTTGACTGAGTGCCTCCGAGGTTGGCTAGTGAGTCTGAATCCAATGAGGTGCTAATTTTGGAGGTTTTCCTTCCTTCCGGCATTCATTATTTGCAACTTCCATAACTTTTCAGGTAGTGCCTCCATACGAGATTCATCATCGGGCTCATGTAAAAATTAAGTGTCTACAGTCGCCCCCACTTTGATGGGGCTTGTGCAGTATGTGACAGTGACAACCCTATCAAAGTCATGCATGCATTTTTACTTACCTGGTCCGTTGGCCATTGCTAGACTTACCTGTTGTTTCGCTATTTCTGCGAGATGCTTCAATCTCTGGGATTCATTCCCAAATGGAGTTGAGTTGATGGCGAGGTGCTTCGACCTCTGGGATTCATTCCCGAACCATATCGGGTGTGAGATGCTTCGATCACTGGGATTCATTCACGAACTGTACTGGGTTTGAGATGCTTCGATCTTTGGGATTCATTCCAGAACTGAGTTGAGTTAAGTTGATAGCGAGGTGTTTCAATCCATGGGATTCATTCCCGAACCAGGCTGGGTGTGAGATGCTTCGATATCTGGGATTTATTCCCGAATTTAGTTGTGTTGATAGCGAGGTGCTTCGACCCCTAGGATTCATTACCGAACCATGTTGGGTGTAAGATGCTTCGATCTCTGGGATTCATTCCTGAACTGAGTTAAGTTGATGGCGAGGTGCTTCGACCACTGGGATTCATTCCCAAACCATGCTGGGTGTGAGATGCTTCGATCTCTAGGATTCATTCCCTAACTAAGTTGAGTTGATGGCGATGTGATTTGACCCCTGGGATTTATTCCCGAATCATGTTGGGTGTGAGATGTTTCAATCTTTGCGATTCATTCCCGAACTGTGTTGAGTTGATGGCGATGTTCTTCGACCCCCGAGATTCATTCCCGACCATGTTGGGTGTGAGATGCTTCGATCTTTGGGATTCATTCCCGAACTGAGTTGAGTTGATGGCGAGGTGCTTTGACCATTGGGATTCATTCTCGAACCATGCTGGGTGTGAGATGCTACGATCTCTGGGATTCATTCTCGAACTGAGTTGAGTTGATGGCGAGGTGCTCCGACCCCTGGGATTCATTCCCAAACCATGCTGGGTGTGAGATGCTTCGATATCTGGGATTCATTCCTGAACTGAGTTCTGTTTATGGCGAGGTTCTTCGACCCGTGGGATTCATTCCCAAACCATGATGGGTGTGAGATGCTTCAATCTATGGGATTCATTCCTGAACTGAGTTGAGTTGATGCGAGGTGCTTCGACCCCTGGGATTCATTCCTGAACCATGCTGGGTGTGAGATGCTTCGATTTCTGGGATTCATTCCCAAACTGAGTGAGTTGATGGCGAGGTGCTTCGAACCCTGGGATTCATTCCCGAACCATGTTGGGTGTGAGATGCCTCGATCTTTGGGATTCATTCCTGAACTAAGTTGAGTTGATTGCGATATGCTTCGTCCCCTAGGATTAATTCCCAACCATGATGGGTGTGAGATGCTTCGATCTATGGGATTCATTCCCGAACTGAGTTGAGTTGATGGCGAGGTGCTTCAACCATTGGGATTCATTCCCGAACCATGCTGGGTGTGAGATGCTTCGATCTTTTGGATTCATTCCCGAACTGAGTTGAGTTGATGGCGAGGTGCTTCGACTCCTGAGATTCATTCCCAATCATGTTGGGTGTGAGATGCTTCGATCTTTGATATTCATTCTCGAACTGTGTTAAGTTGATGGTGAGGTGCTTCGACTCCTGGGATTCATTCCCGAACCAAGTTGGGTGTGAGATTCTTCGATCTCTGGGATTCATTCCTGAACTGAGTTCAGTTGATGACAAGGTGCTTCGACCCCTGGGATTCATTCCCGAACCATGCTGGGTGTGAGATGCTTCGATCTTTGGGATTCATTCCCGAACTGAGTTAAGTTGATGGAAAGGTGCTTCGACCTCTGGGATTCATTCTCGAACCATGCTGAGTGTGAGATGCTTTGATCTCTGGTATTTATTCTCGAACTGAGTTGAGTTGATGGCGAGGTGCTTCGACCCCTGGGATTCATTCCCGAAACATGCTGGGTGTGAGATGCTACGATCTCTGGGATTCATTCTCGAACTGAGTTGAGTTGATGACGAGGTGCTTCGACCCCTAGGATTCATTCCCGAACCATGCTGGGTGTGAGATGCTTCGATCTCTGGTATTCATTCCTGAACTGAGTTCAATTTATAGCGAGGTTATTCGACCCGTGGGATTCATTCCCGAACCATTCTGGGTGTGAGATGCTTCGATCTCTGGGAATCATTCCGGAACTGAGTTGAGTTGATGCGAGGTGCTTCGACCCCTGGGATTCATTCCCAAACCATGCTAGGTGTGAGATGCTTCAATTTCTGGAATTCATTCCTAAACTGAGTTGAGTTGATGGCGAGGTGCTTCGACCCCTGGGATTCATTCCCGAACCATGTTGGGTGTGAGATGCTTCGATCTTTGGGATTCATTCCCGAACTAAGTTGAGTTGATGGCGAGGTGCTTCGACCCCTAGGATTCATTCCCGAACCATGATGGGTGTGAGATTCTTCGATCTATGGGATTCTTTCCCGAACTGAGTAGAGTTGATGGCGAGGTGTTTCAACCCTAGGGATTCATTCCCGAACCATACTGGGTGTGAGATGCTTCGATCTTTTGGATTCATTCCCGAACTGAGTTGAGTTGATGGCGAGTTGCTTCGACCCCTTGGATTCATTCCCAAACCATGCTGGGTGTGAGATGCTTCGAACTTTGATATTCATTCTCGAACTGAGTTAAGTTGATGGCAAGGTGCTTCGACCTCTGGGATTCATTCTCGAACCATGCTGGGTGTGAGATGCTTTGATCTCTGGTATTTATTCTCGAACTGATTTGAGTTGATGGCGATGTGCTTCGACCCCTTGGATTCATTCTTGAAACATGCTGGGTGTGAGATGCTACGATCTCTGGGATTCATTCTCGAACTGAGTTGAGTTGATAACGAGGTGCTTCGACCCCTAGGATTCATTCCCGAACCATGCTGGGTGTGAGATGCTTCGATCTCTGGGATTCATTCCTGAACTGAGTTCAATTTATGGCGAGGTTCTTCGACCCTTGGGATTCATTCCCGAACCATGCTGGGTGTGAGATGCTTCGATCTCTGGGATTCATTCCTGAACTGAGTTGAGTTGGTGCGAGGTGCTTCGACCCCTGGGATTCATTCCCGAACCATGTTGGGTGTGAGATGCTTCGATTTCTGGGATTCATTCCCAAATTGAGTTGAGTTGATGGCGAGGTGCTTCGACCCCTGGGATTCATTCCCGAACCATGCTGGGTGTGAGATGCTTCAATCTTTGGGATTCATTCCCGAACTAAGTTGAGTTGATGGCGAGGTGCTTCGACCCCTGGGATTCATTCCCAAACCATGCTGGGTGTGAGATGCTTCTAACTTTGATATTCATTCTCGAACTGTGTTGAGTTGATGGTGAGGTGTTTCGACCCCTAGGATTCATTCCCGAACCAAGTTGGGTGTGAGATTCTTCGATCTCTGGGATTCATTCCTGAACTGAGTTGAGTTGATGGCAAGGTGCTTCAACCCCTGGGATTCATTCCCGAACCATGCTGGGGTGAGATGCTTTGATCTCTGGGATTCATTCCCGAACTGAGTTAAGTTGATGGCAAGGTGCTTCGACCTTTGGGATTCATTCTCGAACCATGCTGGGTGTGAGATGCTTTGATCTCTGGTATTTATTCTCGAACTAAGTTGAGTTGATGGCGAGGTGCTTCGACCCCTAGGATTCATTCCCGAAACATGCTGGGTGTGAAATGTTTCGATCTTTGGGATTCATTCTCGAACTGAGTTGAGTTGATGGCGAGATGTTTCAACCCCTGCGATTCATTCTCGAACCATGATGGGTGTGAGATGCTTCAATCTATGGGATTCATTCCCGAACTAACGAGTGATGGCGTTTTGGTCAACCTGCGTGACTTTTCGATCCACTGGGGAGTTTTTTCCATAATGAGGTGCTTCGAACTCTGGGATTTATTCCTAAACTGTTGATAATGTGGGCCTCGACCTTGGGATTCGTTCATAAAACTATTGATAATATAGGCCTCGACCCTAGGATTCATTCCTGAATCATCGAACTGATGGTGGTGAGGCACTTCGACCCCTGATCCATCCTCATTCTCGAGGCTCTTTGTTCGTCCTCATTCCCGAGGTTGTTCTCCATTCTGGAGTTCTTCGTCCTCATTCCCGAGGTTCCTTTCTATTCCGGAGTTGCTCATCCTCATTCCCGAGGAGTTTACTGCCATTCTCAACGTTGCTCTCTATTCCCGGAGTTCTTCGTCCTCATTCCCGAGGTTCTTCTCCATTCTCGGAGCTGCTCGTCCTCATTCCCGAGGTTCCTCTCCATTCTTGGAGTTTCTCATCCTCACCGTTTTTTCTTTTTCTTCAAAGCCTGCGATCATAAAACCAAAATTGTGTGTATGCAACATGTATACATGTATGCATGGATGCATTCCATATTCTGATGGGGTTTCTTTGTCTTATTGGCTTGATGTCATCCTTGATTAGGAATTCCTTGTGCTAGAGGGTTTTCTTCACCACTTTAGGAATCCTTTTGGCTTTTGGTGTTCCTTTTTCTACAAAAAGCTTTGGTCGCCCTCTTGGCCTTCTTACAGTTTCCTTCTGCCAATTCTCCTCTGGTGATTGCTCAGTTCTCTTTGGTCCCATGGCTCAAGATCTCATTGTGTCCCTTATTCGCGTGGTGGTGGACTGGTCATCCCTAGACCTGGCTCAGCTTTCTGCTCTCCGCTACCTGCACCGGGTCAATGTGGATTACGCCTTTTTGAAAGCAGCCTCATCATTTTGGGATACTGAAAATCATGTCTTCCGATTCCCAGATTTCGAAATATGACCTCTCTCTGAGAAGTTTACTGCCATTCTCGGCTTGCATTTTTCTCCTACTACCCTTCTGGTAATGTCGTGTTTCCAATGTCAACACCTTCATGAAACCTCTGAATCTTTCCTTCGTTGTCCTGAAGATGATGCCTTGTGCTTCGTCCATTGAGTTACAGGTCCTTTTACGTGTATCTTCCAGGATGGAGGTAAGGTCCCGTCCCTGGAGGAGTGTAGTCTTATTTTGTATCTTGGCCCAATACCTCTTAGTGGGTTGTGATAGTACGAAACGCGACTATCGTTTATTACAAATCATCGAGGGAATCTGATGTGGTCATGATCCCTCTCCTGTTATCTTCGCTGAGACGCTTCATGGTTTAGACAGGATAAAACACCATCTGTTGGTTTCAATATAGGTCCCAAGATCATGAAATCAAGCAAGAAATTCGCATGAACACATCAAAGGAGCAAGGCGGAAACATAACTCACATTGATTGGATTTGATGCATCAAAGAACACAAGCCTTCAAGCTCTCTCCATAAGCTCGGCAATGGTTTCTCCAAGGACTGGACTGCTCGATTTTGGGCATTTTTGAACCTCCTAGAATCGGCCATTGAAGCCCACCATGGAAGCTCCAAGCTCCAAGCTACAAGCTTCAAAATGGATTCCTTGCACACAAGTTCACTACCCTATCACCTTTGTAAAACCCAAGGTGTGCTAGCACTAGATTTCTTTCATGCTTCTCACGCCCAAGCCAAGATTGGAGAAGAATATGAAGAAATTTGGCTCAAAGCCGTGAGAGGAGGGAGAACAATTTTGGCTCCAAAATCTCCAAAAACCGTGAACCACTCAAGGAGAGAGAGAATAATAGCTTTTGTATATGTTTTTATTATTATCTTATTTTCCAAGTCAATAAAATAAATCATATACCACTTTTTATTTACTTTCAAAAAGTAAAGTCAAAAAGCAAAAGCAAAAAGCAAAAGATGCTTTTTCAACTCACATCAAGTCACTTTAATAAAGTGACTACATGTCATGTCACATCACTCAAAGTGACAAGTGATTTGACGATTGATGCGACTAGCGATTTGACACTTGATATGACTTGCGTGCCGCGCTCGGATTCGAAATACGAATGCGCTCGCAATCACTCTCGGGCTCGGGTTCGCTAATTCCAAATTAACAAATTTTTCTTCGCGTCGTAATTAAATGATTACGCCTAGCAAAATCACTATTCACGTCGCTAACGAATCAATTCGTTCGCCCGAATTAAAATCTAATTTCAATTCCGCGTCTAAATCCAATTTCATATAATATATCGAATATATTATTTTATCGATTAATTCCAAATTAATCGTTCTCTCTCTTTATTAATATTTTATCCTAGATAAAATATCTCCGTAATTAATCCCAGATTAATTTTCTCTCTCATCGAATTAATCCCAGATTAATTATAGTGCGAGTCATACATCATCGGTGAATCTTCGGGAAGCGACCCATGAGATCCCCGGATATGTTGGCAGTAAATACGGTCGTCGGACTATCCGAACACGTAAGTACCTCGTACTACGTTTATACCGATTTACAAGACAAGGTTGGCTTCTAGCAAAGCGTCATGCCTACCCAATTCTCCGAAAATATCCTTACAGGAATATATGATCTATATCAAGTGCAGTATACCGAAGTATTGTGTGTTTCTGTCCAGTATCGGATGCTCACGTGCAAGGCCTGGGGCTGGAATTGTGTCTGCCCCGTACGAAGCACATATCAGATGTCTGGCAACTAGTCTCTATAATCGGATATACATTACCTAGTCATAATATCCCGATAGCTCGAGCATTTAAGAGAACAAGTTCCGTATCCTACGTGATCATCATCTCCATATGACTGGAGTGACACTTCCATCTTGACATCACACCCAACACACTACGATTCTCAATATACCCATCATTGGCGTACACAGAACCGGTTAAAGCCCTGGACGACCTCAACTAAAGTATATTGATTGTCGTATGTATTAGCGGTGCAAGTCTCAGGTTAAGACCAAATACACCTACTCTGATTGCAGACTCCCATAGACACATAGTCATACTACCAATGGGATTCCGCGGGGGTCTATCCAGAGCGAAGCTGTTTCCCGTACCATCGGTAAAACACAACCTCCTATTACACTTGCATGAGTATCCTATACCCAAATATATGAGAACTATGCTGTTGTGCCCTCACAAACGCGCACAAGTGTAATACTAGTCTTTTACGTATTATCGATGTCCAATCTCGATAATACTCTGACTAGGGATATTTAATGATTTATCCTTCGTGGACTGATACTGTCTCATATCATTCTCCGTCCAGGAACAAATCATAGGGACCTCATATCATTTATACATCTAGGTGATCTAATCACAAATGATAAGAGTGCAATCTCCTTTGTCACATAGTTAATTTGTACAACAACACCATGATATGTACAAATAGTGACGATATGGGTCATAATTGTCCAACACCATCTTGTAAGCCGGTTTCTTGGGAGTCCCTTTCTCTTGCAGGTTCGTTTTATCTTTTGCCTAAGCTGTCCTTTCATATTTTTAACTTAGCGGATTGCTCTATCTTACTGAGTCGCCTTTTCAGGTTTTCAACTCAACGAGCTAAATTTTTTTTCCAGATCTGTCCTCATTCTCGAGGTTTTTTTCTCGTCCTTATTCCCGAGGTTGTTCTCTATTCTTGGAATTGCTCGTCCTCATTCCCTAGGTTCCTCTCCATTCTTGGAGTTCTTCTCCTAGTTCTCCTGACCTTTGTCCAGCTTCTAAGAAATAAAAGACGTGATTTGTAATTACTTGACTCTAATCATTCCTGGTTAGCTGGGATTTATGCAATCTATGAACATCTTGAACATTTGTTTTAATAAAGGAATTTGCATTACTTCTTAGTACATATGTAGGGAATAATGAACTGCATTGCAAGGATACCTCTGTTGCTAACTGTTCCTTACGGATTTTACAATTAACCATTTTTCTTGCTCACTCATGCTCTATATTTTGGTTGGGCTGTCCTTTACGAATTTTCAACCCAACGAGCCTTTTTTTTATGCAAAGTATTGCATCAGCCTGTCCACGTTGATGGGCTCGGTGAACTCGTTCCCTTCCAAATCTAATAGTCTCATTGCCCCATTCCATATCACCTTCTTGACTAGGTAGGGCCCTTCCTAATTGGGCCTGAACTTTCCCCTTAGGTCCATTATCAGTGGCTTCGACTGCTTGAGCACTAGATCACCTTCTCTAATCTTGGTAGGACGCACCTTCTTATTGAACGCCCTGGCCAACCTTTTCTGGTATAGCTGCATATGGTACAAGGCCTTTATCATTTTCTCATCTAATAATGCTATATGTTCAAACCTCTGTGAGGCCCATTCCTTCTCAGGAAATCCTGCCTCTGCTGGTACCCGCATTGAATGTATCTTTATTTCCACTGGTAACACTGCCTCCATCCCATAAACCAAAGCATATGGTGTGGTTCCCGTTGCTATTCTCACCAAAGTTCTATACCCCCAAAGGGCATACGGCAGTTTGTCAGCCCAATTTTTATAATTTTCTATCATCTTAGCTAGTATTTTCTTTATGGTTTTATTGGCCGCCTCTATCGCCCCATTAGCATGTGGTCTGTAAGGTGATGATTTATTGTGCCCTATCCCGTACTTCTGTAACATCACATTTGTTTCTCCCTGAAATTTGACTCCATTGTCCGTCACTATGTGATGAGGCATTCCATATCGACATACTATATTACGGGCTATGAACTTGGCCATCTGCTTCGCTGTAACATTACGGAATGACTCAGCTTCCACCCATTTCGAAATATAGTCTACCGACACTACTATGAAGCGGTGTCCATTTGATGTATGTGGCTTGATTTCTCCAATCATGTCAATACCCCACACTTAGAAAGGCCATGGTTCTGATAGTCCTTGCAATTCCGTAGGCTACATGGTTCAAGTTGTCGTGTGCCTGGCAATCGTGACAGTGCTTCACCAGCTTTGCGTAGTCAGCTTCCATGGTCGACTAGTAAAATCCATGTCTCACTATCTTACAAGAAAAATTCAATCCATTCATGTGAGGTCCATATATTCCAGCGTGCACCTCTTCCATCACCTTCTGAGCCTCTCATTTTCTTAAACATTTCAGCTGGACGTCGTTGGCTTCTCTCTTGTGCAGCTCTCCCCTCAAACTCACATACTGGGAAGCCAATTTCTGAATGGCTATTCTGTCTTTCTTGCCGGCTCCTTCTGGGAATTCTCCATGTTCTAGATACTAAAGAATTTCATAATACCATAGCTTACCACCGTCGACTTCTAATTCCAAGATTCTCTCTATCTCATGACTGGGTCTGCTAGCTGTTGTCAGCACAATGAGTCTTACTACCAGTTTTTCAGTCCAAAGACAAATGCTTCATATTCGGCCATGTTGTTGGTTACTTCGAACATCAACCTTTAGGCCATAGGTAGGGTTTCTCCTTCAGGGTTACTATCACAATTCCTATTCCAGCTCCTTTGTAATTCATCGCTCCGTCGAAATACATTTTCCACCCCTGGACCGTTATGGATTAAACCTCATCGTCTGAGAATTCAAACTTATACTGATCTCTTTCTATGGGTTGTAATGCTAAGAATTCGGCTACGGATCGCCCTTTGATTACCTTAGAGGTGAGGAATTCTATATCAAACTCCGTCAGCAACACCAATAATCTGCCCAACTGCCCTACCAGTGAGGGTACTGACTGTAAATACTTTAGGGGATTCTCATTTGCTACCACTTGTATCTTATAGGATTGGAAATAATGACGCAACTTTCAGGAAGCCCAAATCATCGCCAAACAGATCTTTTCCACCTCTTGATAGCGGGCTTCGTACGGAAGCATATTCTTACTGAGGTAGTAGAGTGCATGTTCCACCCCTGTCTCATCTGCCTGTACCATCATCGCCCCAAACGCTTCGGGTTCTATGGCCAAATACAACACCAAGGGTTTGCCCGGCATTGGGGGTTTCAAGACGGGCAGTTTAACCAAGTATTCTTTGATTTTGTCAAAAGTTTCTTGACATTGCCTATTCCACTCCACAGGCTGGTCCTTCCTCAATAGCTTGAAGATGGCCTCACATACTAATGTTAGTTTGGCAATGAATCGACTGATATACTGGATTTTCCCGAGAAAAGTTCTAACTTCCTTTTCTGTCTCCGGTGCGGGCATCTCGGTAATTTCATTGATCTTTTCAGGGTCCACTTCTATCCCTCTCATTCCTATCGTAAGTCCTAACAACTTTCCAGATGTTACCCCAACCACACACTTCTTGGGGTTGAGTTGGAGGTTGTATTTATCGACTATTTGAGGAATTTCTCCAGTGCTTCTATGTGTTCGGACCTCATCTCTGATTTAACTATCAGGTCATCCACATAGGGATGGCAAAATCCGGATCCAGACCCGGGTCCGGATCCGGAAGAGGTTTCACCACCCCGGGTCCGGTTATGGACCCGGGTAAATATTCCCGGGTCCGGATCCGGGTCTACCCGGTCCAGACCCGATTACCCAGATTCTTTTTTTTTTTTTTAAATTTTAATTTTATTTTTATATTTATATTTGTTTTTTGTCAATTTTATTAGTTTTATTCAATTCTGTTAATTTTTTTATTAAATTCTATTATTTATATATATATATATATATACGCATAATATTTTATATTTTTTTATTAAAATTTAATTTTATTTTTTTATTTTTTTTCCGGACCCGGGGTCTTCGTTTTAAAGACCCGGGTCCAGATTTTTTAATTCCGAACCCGGGTCTTCCCGGACCCGAGTCGTCCGGGTCCGGGTCTTGTTGCCATCCCTACATCCACATATACCTCAATCTCCTTATGCATCAAGTCATGGAATAATGTAGTGGCTATTCATTGATAAGTGGCTCCCGCATTCTTAAGTCCAAACGACATCACCTTGTAACAATATGTACCCCACTCAGTGACGAAGGCAGTCTTATGCTTGTCTTTTTCAGCCATGAAGACCTAGTTATATCATGAGAATCCATATGTGAACGAGTACATAGCAGATAGAGCCGCACTATAAACCAACATGTCTATATGAGGTAGGGGAAAATCATCCTTTGGGCAACCTTTGTTGAGGTCCCTATAATCCACGCACATTCTGACATTTCCATCATTCTTCGGTACCATCACAATGTTGGCTAACCACTCGGGGTACTTCACCACCTCTAAGAACTCCACATCTATCTGCTTCTTGACTTCTTCCCTAACCTTTTTGGCCCATTCTGGCCTCATTCTTCGGAGCTTATGCTTTACTGGTCTCATGTTCGGATAAGTTGTTATCATGTGCTGGGCAATACCCATGTCCACCACTGGCATGTCTTCATAAGACCAGGCGAATAATTTTGCATATTTTATTAATATTCTCTCTAATTCTTTCCGCTCATCAGAGGTAACCTCACTTGTAATTGAAATTTCCTTGGGGTTTTCACATGTACCAAGATTAAAAGCATTTGTCTTTGTTGAGTTAATGTCAAATATGCTCATGTCATGCATGTTATGATGCAGACTAACAGGAAAAGACTCGAACAAGTAAGCAAAATCAATGTCTTTATTATTAATAAATGCAGGATTACAATCCAATAAGTCATGAAAATAAATGTCTTCGTAATTTGCAATCTTGTCTTCTTCTGTCTTCTTACTTTCTTCAAGCATCACATTCTCCAACTACAGTAGTTCTTATTCCCATTTATCTTCCTCTTTTGCAACATCCTATGCATGTGGTTCTTTGCCCATCAAATCTTTGAAGATCTCAAGTCCTGATATTATGATCCCATTGACTTCTACGGGTTTAGGCTCTCCTTGATATCTTGTGGCTTTCACAAAGTATTCCATCAGCTTCAACCTTTTTTTTCTTGGTCTTTGGCTCATTCCCATCGGATTCATACCCCAATCCTCTCTTACTGGTCTATCCCTTGAAATCTGGCAGTGCTCTTATTCTCTGGCCTCTAGCACTCAAACCTGTGCTCGACTCAAATTTCATTCTTTCCATGATTCTAGCCACTTTAGGGTCCACCCATTCTTCAAAGTTTTCCGCCACTTGGAACCTTGTGAAAGGCTGTATGTCTAAAGCAGCCACATCATTGTCTACTTCAGCTATGATGGTGACGACTTCCTCTCCATGCGGGAACTTAATAACCTGGTGCAAAGTGGATGGCACGCCCCCAATTCTATGAAACCATGGCCTCCTCCCCAATAACAGGGCAAATGTAGTTGGGATATCAAGCACTGTGAACTCAACATCGTCTTCTATCGGGCCCACATTGACTACTGCGATGAAAGTACCTTCGACTCCCCGTTTTCTATCGTCATATGTTTTGATAGTCATGCTGGAGGGGTTTAAATCTATTGTCCGCATACCCAACCTTGACAGAATCTTCAAAAGGCACACATTGATAGATGAGCCATCATCCAAAATCACACAAGATGTCTTCTTGCCTCTTACTTCCGCTTTTATGAATAGCGACTTGTTGTGAATCCTCCCCTCCATCGGGAGCTCTTCTTCGGAGAATGTTATCATCTGTCTACCCTCTTTCTGTACCGAACATTTTCGGGTTTGTATCTTCAAGTACCATTATCTTGCTTAGAGCTTCTACCATGGCACGCCTGTTCTCTTGAGAGGCGCATAATAACTCTCATATGCTCACTTGTGCCAGTGTCTTCTTCAATTGACGCAACACGGTATCCCACTCGGTGTTACCCGCATTCTCCATCACCTATTGGCCATCTTTTAGCACTTCTTCACCTTTCTCTGTTACATCACTGTAAAAACATCCACTGCTAGTCATCCCCTTAACCTCCTCTTCGTCACTGCTCGAGAAATTTTCCCAGAAATCTCTCCCCTGCTCTGTTTTATCTTCACTGCTGTTATCTGATATCCCCAAAAAGCTTTCGAGCAGGCTAGAGTTGATCATGTAGGTGGGTGGTGGAACGGAGTGGTAGTTGGGTAGAGGTTTTCCGTGTGAGTTGGGTTTTTTTTTTTCCGGGTCGGATATCTTATGGGTGTCAATGAGGTTTTGGATCTCATGCCTAAGGCGGGTACAGTTGTCAGTTTCGTGGCCATTTTGCTGATGGAAGTGACAGTACAGGTTTAGGTCGAGGTGGTGTGTGGCACATAGTTAAGAAGTTGTTTGGGTTTTAAGGGTTTTAGAAGTCCTTACCTCTTCATCTTTTCAAACACCTTTGATAATGGTCTACTGACTGGCGTAAACACACACGTATAACGCAAGCGCACGTATCGTTCAAGTAGTATAAAAATATCGATCCCACGATGACTTAATATCTATTCTATTAATTTTATGAGGTCAAATGATTACTAATATCTAACAAGTTGATTGATTGATTTGAAATGGTGACGATTCTAAATTTAAAAACAAGTAAATAAAATTGTCGAAAATAGGTTTTAAGAAAATTCAATATTAAAAACTATCTAGGGTTGTGATTTCTTCCAATATCATTTTAAAGATGAAGTGGTTATCTTAAAGTTGGGTAACATATTGATTTATTAACCTGGAACACTAAATTATGTGTAAGCCTCTGTCGATGGTCAGACACAAATACCCAGTTTAACCCAATTGAACCATATGTCTATGTCAACCAAATTATCTGGATTCATTAAGTTTAAGTTCCAATTATGGCTACCCCCGCCCGACAGGTATATTCCTATCCTGTAAGGAAATCTATTAAAGGGTTATCTATCCTCAAGGAAGATCGTGGGCTATTGAGTCTAAGGCTGAAACCTAAAATCCCTATGTCTAGTTCATTTTAGATTTACCAGATCAATTTTATTAATGGCCAGTTAATGAAAAAGCATTAAGTTTAAGACTCAATAAATAAATCTTTATATTACCCAAGCTATAATCTAACCCTTATAAAACAGTGATATTGGATTTCATCACAACCCCAGATAACTAATTAGTTACAACACATAACTAGGGCTAGTAAAAACTTGAAAATTAAAGACATAAAGTAAAAATGCGGTAAAGTAAATACTGAAAAGTAAATTACAATAAAATAAAATACTAAGGTAAAATGAATTACTTTTACTACTACTAATTTAGATATCTCCCATAAAATAATATATAAACGTGTGATTCTTTTTCCAACCAGCCATATAGGCGGTAACCTGATTAAGTCAAATTAAGTCCAACCAGCCATAAAGGCGGAACCAAAATTAAATTACCAACCGACCAATCTGGCGGTATTCTTTTTAAGTCAATATTTTAAATAGTGAATATATTATTTTTAAGGGAGATTAATCTAAATAGTAACAGTAAAAGAATTACCTTTCACCCTAGCTGGGGGAGTTACCTCCTCATGGTAAATAAAAACTGTAAAAAGTAAAAAGTAAAAATTAAATTACTATATTAACAAAACGTAATTAAAATTAATTACAAAACTAAAAAAACTAAAAAACTAAAAATTAAAAGAAAGTAGAGAGAGAAACTATCTCTTTAGATAGAATATAAGAGAGAGAGTGGTGCATTCAATTCTGAAATCTCGAGCTCAATTTATAGGCCTCAGTAGGCTTCCAGCGTCGCGACGCCAGGTCCCTCAGCGTCGCTAAGCCAACTTTTGTCGACGTGGCACGCTCTGGTTCGCCTGTTTGAAGATTCTGGATAAGCCGATAAGGTGACACGTGGCGCGGTGGTTGGGCTTCAATTATTGTGACACGTGGCGGCTTCTGATTGGTCGCTGAGATTCTTATCCGCCACGTGTCAGATAAGGATTAGATACTGAATTATTGATGCTGACGTGGCGATGACGTGGCGGTGACGTGGCGACGACATGGCGACACGTGGGAAAGAGACTGTCGGCACCGTAGAATTACGACACGTGTCACTTCTTGATTGGCTGATGATGATGTGGCACGACACGTGGTAATTTTGACTTGTTGACTTACTGACGTGGCTGATGACATGGAGACACGTAGGATGACACGTGGCACACGTGGCGATGATGACTATCGGCACCGTAGGATGTTGACACGTGGCACAGCGTATTTTAGCAAAGTCAACTTTTCTCAGATTCTGATTTGTGGACCCGGCGCACGTTAGCACCATTCGGCGCATTTTAGACGTCGCGACGTGGAAGGATTGGCGTCGGGACGCGCTAAAGACCAAAATATCCATGTTGACGCATTTTTGTCCGTTTTTGCCCCAAATTGCCTCCAATGCTTTCCAAACTTTATTTATCTGCAAAATAACACAAAATACATCAAAACGTTCACAAAACTCGAGAAACTATACAAAATATTAGGTTAAATGAGTGGGAAATAGTGATAGATTTACCACTTATCATCTACCAAAATTGGAGAATCGCCTGTTTCTGATGGAGGTGACCTCAGCAGGAGCGAGCTTGGTCCCTGAATGACCCTCAATGGTCTTCAATTCTTGCCGTAAAACTTTCTGTTCTTGGCTTCCTCTTCCTCGATATCCATGACAGTTTCTCTTAACTGTCGAAAGTCGCTAATCATGGAGGTCATCCTTCTCAGCTTGTTATAAATGGAAGGCTTGGTGCCCTTAATGATCATCTTAATCTGGTCATTCTACGAGGACCGTGTTTGCATCTTCAAGAGCTGGCTTCTCCAGCGATCCACATAATCTTTGAAGGTCTCTTCTAACTTCTGTTTGTTGTTTTCTAGGTCACGGAGTGACAAGCCTTTCTCAATGTTCGTGACATATTGGTTCATGACGGCTTTCCCTAATGCCCTCCAGTCATCCCTGACCTTTCTCTCCAGGCCATGGTACCATACTATGGGCGCCCCTTCCAGTGACATCCCGAACATCTTTTGCATCTGGCACTTCAACAAACCCACTGCACTCATCACTGAAACATATTATCGGACATGGACCCTAGGATCTTCGTTTCCGTTGAACTTGGCCAAGTCAAGCATTATAAACTAGGGAGGCAGTTGTTCTTTGAAAGTCATGCATTATAGTCTAATAGATCTTCATGTTTTCTCTTCATCTTGCGGGTAACTGACTCTACTTGTTCTCTGAGTTTTTGTAACTTCCTTAGGCCCAGCTATCCTTCCCGTGGCATACTTAGCCATGTCATCATCGAAAATAAAGATTTCTTCGCTCACCCTATTCGGGGGCTCCTCACGCCTTCCATCTTCGTTATTTTCTGTTCCCACTGTGTGGGGTACTGTCAGATTGGCCACAACGTTAGTCAAAGCTTGTAGTTGCTCGGTAATTTTGTTGATGTTGGACTCCAATTGATCCATACGGGAACCTTCGCTGCCTGATGCATCCATGCTTGCTAACCTCTTCTTGACAAGTCTTCTTCTTCTCTAAGCCAACGGATATCTATGATGGCTTTTAAGACAAGGGGTCAACATGATGTGTATATACATGAGATGAATGTGGTTATCAAAACATCATATACCCTTCCGACTTTATTCCTCCCACACCCGTGGTAAGTCCATTTCTGCCCCAGGTATGGCTCATTTTATGCACCATTGTGGGGTACACAAAATCATTCTCTCCTATGCTACATGGGTGAACCTTGGCTACTTCAGTCCCTTTTCATTAGTAGAAGACAAAGACCGTCCATTTACAAGATTGACTAAGTCTATTATGGGGCGGGGATGGACTTGGAGATATCCAAAAGTATACAAATATGCCGTAACAAGGCGTACCCTTCCTGGATGAAAGCTAGTGAGGATATCGGACTCATGCATCTGGCATATTCGAATCATGTTTGGACCTTCTAAGCCCATCAAGGTTTTCATACAAGTTGGCCCGTTATCATTTTAAAGCGTTCAATCAGATTATCGCGAGGTGTAAACTTGTCCCAGTTGAAAAGGCCCAACAGGTTTACACTTTTGCGATAAGGTGGCCCATCGTTACTTTGAAAACTTTTGGCCCAATTATCATAAGATACACACTCGTCCGAGTTTAAGTGGCCCAATAAGTTCGTATCCTATGACAATAAGCCCAAATGTACCCAAATGATAATAGGCCCAAACACAAACATGGGGGTATCTTCTATAGGACATATAACTATGGTTCATATGTGGGCTTACAAGGGTATGGATAAGGCTCTTATCGGTGAAGGGTTGCACACAACTAGGTCTCCCCACTCAAGGGTTCGAGCGATAAAGTGTGAACGTCTTCTTTATACCTTAGGGTACGTGCCAACGAGTGATGGTTATCATCACATAACGATTCACCACCTTGAGTGAAAATGACTTCACTATACGTGACGCCATCGGGGTAAGAAGGGTATGCAAAATATATGAGACTTGGTTAACGAAAGCCAAAGCCATGTACACTACAAGGTATTGTAGCGGGGTTTGCCGCTATGTCTATGATGTTTAGCGACCACAACACTATTGGGCTCGAAGCCCGTAGAGAGTTCGGATTATCCCACGGGGGACTAAATCAGAGAATAAAGGAGTCGCAACCCATTGTAAACTGGGAAAGATTTAAGGCCGCACTCACCCCTCGCAAGGGAAGACCTCAAACCGTTGGGTTCGAAATGGTCCCTTACTTATGCCAGTATAATGGACAGGTTCACACAATGGTATAGCCAAGTCTTAATGCAGTTCATGCATAAAAGCGAATAAAAGTGTAATAACATACCTAACCAAAATAATAATCACAATAACATAGTTCCAAAAGCACATTAAATTAAGAAATACGAGATGCGATAACGAAAATTATAATAAACAATCAAAAGCTGGAAAAATGTTAGTAAATAAATAGCAAACAGAAAATGGAGGTTAATCACGCATATACGAGTATTTCCTGAGTGGCAAGTGGATTGTATCCCAAGTACAGACCGCACTACCATCCATTCGGACTCGACTATGGAATTTATGTTTGGGTTTCCATCCGATATACCGCAAGGGATAATAACATACATAATCATCAATGCAATGTAAACGGACAAAAAATAGACATGAAAACATATAACAATGCATATACGTATAATCATCAATAACGAAATAATGGCGAAATAATAAAACAATAATAAAAGTGAATAAATAGATTGAAAAAAGGTAAATAACGAAATGCCAAAGAAATAAAATAAACGTGACCAGTATTTTGGTCGTCTTTGATGTAGGACTTCGCATACCCTGTTGGACGTATTTCACGTCCAGCCAGGCATGCAGCGTCCGGAACTATACAATAAATATAGTATAAGTGCCCTCAAGTCTTACCTTTTAAGTTGCTTTCTCGGAAGGGCATTAGGCCGTCGCTAGAAGGATCGTTGGTTCGCTGATTTGTTGTTTTCTGGTTGCTGGTTCACAGTTTTTTGGCTGCTATTTCTGGTTGCTGCTCACTGGTTCACGATTTTTGGCTGCTATTTCTGGTTGTTTTGGTCATTGTTTCTTGTTGTTTTTGTTCGATGTTTCCGGTTGTTTTGGTTTCACGGTTTTTGGTTGTTTTTATTTGCTGTTTTTGGTTATTTTTGGTGGTTGGTTGTTGTTTCGGTTTCTGGTTATTTTTGGTGGCTGGTTGTTTTTTGGTTTTTGGTTGTTGTTGGTGATGGTTGTTTTTCGGTTTCTAGTTGTTTTTGGTCGTTGGTTGTTTTTTGGTTTCTGGTTGTTGTTGCTGACTGCTTGTTTTTCGGTTTCTCATTATTTTTTGTGGCTGGTTATTTTTCGGTTTTACTCTATTTTTGGTTTGGTCTCTTCAGTGTTGGCTGGTTGTTTTTGTCTCGATTTTCTTGTTGTTTTTTCGTTGTTGGCTG
Organism: Zanthoxylum bungeanum; assembly: GCA_019454045.1. NCBI lineage: Eukaryota > Viridiplantae > Streptophyta > Magnoliopsida > Sapindales > Rutaceae > Zanthoxylum > Zanthoxylum bungeanum. The sequence goes on along the minus strand of SKCR01003819.1, from coordinate 14,765 downwards.
GTTGTTTTTTCTCTATGGTTGTCGTTCAAGGAAGAAGAAATGGAGCCCCCTCTTGATGATGACTTGGTCCCTTTTTTATAATGATTTAAAGGGATCTCCAAATAGGGAAACAAATCATGTTGATTTGGGGAAAAATATTTTCAAATTATTTAGGGAATAAAAACTCATAAATTTGGTGATGATCAAATCTTGTTAAATTGGTACGAATGGGATCCCAAAATCTCATTAAATTGGAAAGTGTTGATGAGGGGTTTTGGGCGTGCTTGGGGTTTTAGGCCGCGTGGATTGCATGGGCTGCATGGGCCGAGGCTAAGGTTTGAAGCAGAGCCTTGACTGAGTGAATCTGAGGCTGGCTAGTGAGTCCGAATCCAATGAGGTGCTAAATTTAGAGGTTTTCCTTCCTTTCGGCATTCATTTTTCGCAACTTCCGTAACTTTTCAGATAGTGCCTCCATACGAGGCTCATCATCGGGCTCATGCGAAAATGCAGTGTCTTCAGAATTTCAATCAAACCATCCTTTACCAATTTAGATAGACGTATAACACATGTGTGACCCAATCTCATATGCTATAATTCAGTATTATTTAGTTCAGATTTCCTACTTATATTTTCCTCTAAAGACATATTTACATGTTTCCAAAACATAGTGATCGTTTGATAAAGAACTTTCACATTTCAATAAATTATCTTTATCATACAAATATAAAGTTTCATCTTTAATGTTTATTTTATATCCCTCTTTATCTAATATTGGCAATGATATTATTTGTCTGATAATTGAGGGAATAATAACAGTCATGTAAATCTAATTTACATCCATTTGAGAGATCTAGAACAATTGTTCATATGGCCTTGACATCCAATGTCTCGCCATTGCCAACTCTAAGCTGGATCTCCCATTTATTCAACCTTCTTTTAACCCTCATTTCTTGCAGAGAGTTGCAAATATGAGTATAACCGCCAGTGTCTAACACTCATCCAATAGTTTCATCTAAGGCTAATGAGATGTCAATAATTTGAAAAATACAAAGCATACATGAGGGTCCTGCTTTTCCTTTTAGCTCTGGAAAGTACTTCTTCCAGTGTCCAGACTTCTTACATTGTAGACATTGATCACGAGCTACTTTCGATTTTGCACATTTGCGCTTCTTGGAGTTCTTCTTTGCAATCTTTTTCTTCCCCATCTTTATTTTCTTTAACTTCCCAGAAGTCTTTGAAGAGTCAGCTCCACCATGGATATACAGTGTGGGGTTTCCTTTCCTCAAATCTTGCTCCTCCGTGCGTAGCATGTTATGAAGTTCTTCGTATGTGGCTTGCATCGAGTGCATATGGAAGTTTAATACAAAGCCAGCATAAGAACCAAGCAAAGAAGACAGAATCAAATTACGGCCCAGCCGTTCATCAAACACAATGCGCTGTCATTCCAGATATCGAATCTAGTCTATCATGTTCAAAACATGAGTACTGACATCTCCTCCCTTCTTGAGTTCAGCACAGAACAATTCCTTAGATCTTCGATAAAGTTCCATCTCTTGGTTTGCCTCAAATAACTCCTTGAGTGTTCGCATGATGCTCCAAGCATCCGGTACTTCAATGTACTGTCTCAGCAAATCTGGAACCATCGATCCCAAGATGTAGGATTTCACCTTCAAGTTATCATCCTTCCATCTATTAAAAGTTTCTCGCTCTTCTGGAGTGGAGTCAGGATCGAGTTCAGCAGGTAGTGGATTGATAGTGACATAAGTCAATTTTTCAAACTCCAAGACAAGGCGTATGTTAATTTCTCATTCGAAATAGTTCTCGGCTCCTTTTAGATTATTGGAATCCAAAAGTTTCATCAATGGATTAACGACAATCATCTACAAGACAATATTTTTTAAAACAGTAGCAGAACATTTTTTTTTCATTTCAAAAATAATAACACTAATTGATTATGGAATTTTAAATCTATTAGCGCCCTCCCACTACTTTACGTAATTCCATAATCTCTCTTAACAGAAAAATAGAAAATTGACTATCAAAATTTCATAGCAGGAAGTAGATCCCATGACATTACTCCAGCCTGACACTAATGACGATATTGGCCTTTGTAAACTCATTAGGTAGACCTTCAAGGTCAATCACATTCATGTGACTACTAGTTTGGTCCTAATTGTTTCTTATCCTCACACTAATGATGATATTGGATTAAGACGAGTTTTAGGTGTATACTTGTCAATGTGCACTAATGAGTTTCGTATGTACACCCTCACACTAATGACGATATTGGTGACTACGTTAACCCATCACGCTACATCTAATGTTTTACCGCAGCAACTTAAGTTCCGAGCACTTATACCCTCATACTAATGATGATATTGGATGTAAGTAGTAAGAACTCATTCATCTCCGTATTGACAAGACAGACTATCCAATAATGCTCCAACATTACTAATAATATTACTTAAATAAAGTAATTACCTAATCACATGAGATTTATGACAATCATGACATTAACTTAATTAGGCCAAAGTTTTAATTTAAAACATACAATACATATCCAATATGACTTATGCATAATTAAATTAAAATTACTATGGCATAGATTCAAAAAATGTGTTGTGTGATTATGCCTTACCTTTGATACCATTCTGTTAGGGCAGTTGTGGAACCCCTAGGGTTGGATCGGTACCTCATGCAGTGGAAATGGTTCTAACCCATGGATATAAAATATGGAAATAATTTTAAATAATTTAATGAAATACTATATTCCATTACGAGTCTATAGGGAAAAAAAAAGGCCTGAATCGGAGTTCGGAAGCTCCAGAACGAAGAACAATAAATTCAGCGCGCGTAAGGCATACCGTGCACGTGCGCACTGTTCGCGCTACAGTGCGAGTGCATATTGTGCGCGCACATGGCCCTTTTTTTTTTTTATTGCAAACAATACTTCAGCTCTCTAGAAAAATTCCATAGAGGTGAAGCAATTATGGTATTTTACCCTAAGTACTTTCGGTCTTCCCTAAACACTTCAAAAATACCCAAAATTAATTTTTAATTTCAAAACCAACATCAAAACATGTTATAGAATAAAAATCAAGTTTTTCAAAATATCAAATATTTTTAACGCATTTGCGTAAATTTTGAATCCAATACACAAATCAAATTAGAATCCCAATAAAAAAATGTCTTGTGAATAATTTTAGGTCACCCAAAGGTGGTCAAGTGATTCTAAAATGGTAGCCATAGCTCTAAGCTTTAATCTAGAGTTTCAAACTCTAATTTTATTTTTATGTCTGACATAAATATTTTGACCTAATTACAAGCATATTTTGTTTATACTTCCAAAGCATTCTAACAAAATTTATTATCCTTATTTCAACATTAAGCTATGTGATCATGTGTCTAATACATAATTCATTACTTAAGAGAAGTTCAAAGTTAGCTATCAAGCTTGATGCAAGATCCAATCTACTTTTTTTTTATTGAAATGGTTGGAGAACCTCCAAGGTGTGCAAGCTTGACTTCAAGATCCAATCTTGATTTCCAATGCTAGCAAGGTTCACTTCAAGATCCAATCTTGATTTCCCCTAGATGAAATATTGTAGAGACCTCACAAGCTTCTCTAAAAACTTCTCCAACTTAGGCTAATTTCTCTACAAATTTGCATGTACTTGTACTTGTAATAAAAACCTTCCTAAAGCTTGTTATTTATTGTAAAACTTAGGCAATTTTTAATTATTAAAAGTTGTAATCAACTTTTAGGTGGGCTTAATCTAATTTGTCCAAATATGTATAATTAGGTGTGACTAATCTCCATTGTCTCCCACTTTAATTTAATCCAATTAAATCAAGCCAATGATTAAGAAATTGATTAGTTCAATATTTGCCACTTTGATTTAATCCAATTAAATCAAGCCAAAACCACCTATTATAACAAACTTAAAATGGTAGAGATAATTATGATTTTACAATTAACCATTGTGTAATTATTGAATTAATCCAATTAATCAAATTAGTCAAAGTAAATAATCAATGTTATCCAATAACACTTGATTATCTTGTTAGTGTTCCTAGAACATGCCAAGGATCTAATAAGCAAGAAAAGGTGTTCATAAATTCATTATAAGTTGCAGAATTACTTATATTGAATGGATTTGAGCTTTTAAAATTTTGAGAAGAAGATCTCCAACATCCAACCTTTGTGTTGATTCCAAGCTTTGAGTTGTGAAGATCTCCAAGATCCAACCTTTGTGTTGATTCCAAGCTTTGAGTTGGTTTCCCTATCACCTTAGAAGACTTCTACAAGTGCTAGCTTTGTTGATTTTGCCACAAAATCAAAGAGAAGAGATGGAGGAAGCTCACGCCCATAGCAAGGATGAACTAGGGTTTCTTTGTGTCAAGTGTTGTGTAATGAGAGAGAGTGAGATGTCTTTTGGTAAAACCAATTTACCCTTTTACCTAAACAAGGTGGTTGGGTAAATGGTTTCACCAAAACCATTCCAAGGTAGTTGGAAAGTTGGTGGCTTGGCATAAATGCCAACTACCCTCCCAACTACCACATGTGAAGTGGGCCCCACATTAGAATTCAAAATTCAAATGTCTCTACGAACATTTGCCGCGGCTCGGATCCGTTTAATCCGATTAAACGTACTTTTGTCGCTAAATAATTAAATCTAATTTAATTAAATAACGATGCCTCGCAAATATATTACGAACGTTGTTTACGAATTAATTCTAAATTATTCGTTCGTTCGTATTAAAGTCCGACTTTAATTTCGTAATGAAATCCAATTCATATTAATATATCCGATATATTAATTTTAGCCCATACAAATAAATTAAATAGAAAAATCAAATTTAACTATTAAATTTATTTACCGATTAATTCCAAATTAATCGTGTTCTCTCTTTTCCGAACACATTTAATCCCAGATTAAATAAAGCCTCAATTAATCCCATATTAATTTTCTCTCTCTAAATTAATCCCAGAATAATTCTAGTTTAAGTCAACTGTCATCGGTGAATCTTTGGGAAGCGACCCAAGAGATCCCTAGATATGTTGGCAGTAAATATGGTCATCGGATTATCCGAATACATGCGTACCTCGTACCACGTGCTTACCGATTTACAAGACATGGTTGGCTTCTAGCAAAGCACCATGCCTACCCAATTCTCCAGAAATATTCTTAATGGAATATATAATCTTTGTCAGGCGTAGTATACGTAGTATTGCATATAGCGATCCAGTATCGGATGTCACGTGCTAGGCCTGGGGCTGGAATTATGTCTGCCCCGTATGAAGCACATGTTGGATGTCTGGTAACTAGTCTCTATAATCGGATGAACATGACCTAGTCATATCATCCCTATGACTGCAGTACTTAAGAGTACTAATTCTGTATCCTACGTGACATCATCTCCACTATGACTAGAGTGATACTTCCGTCTTGACATCACACCCAATACACTACGATTCTCAATATACCCAGCAGAGGCGTACACAGAACTGGTTAAAGCCCTGGACGACCAAAACCAAAACATATTGATTTTCGCAAGTATTAGCGGTGCAAGTCTCAGGTTAAGACCAAATACACCTACCCTGATTTCGGACTTCCATAGACACATAGTCATACTACCAATGGAATTCTGAGGGGTATATCTAGAGCGAAGCTGTTTTCCGTACCATCGGTAAAACATAACCTCCTATCACACTTGCATGAGTATCCAATACCCAAATATATGAGAACTATGCTATTGTGCCCTCACAACGCGCATAAGTGTAATACTAGTCTTTTACCGCATTATCGATGTCCAATCTCGATAATACTCTGACTATGGATATTTAATGATTAATCCTTCGAGGACTGATATTGTCTCATATCATCTCAATCCAGGAACTAATCATAAGGACCTCCTATCATTTATACATCTAGGTGATCTAATCACAAATGATAAGAGTGCAATCTCCTTGTCACATAGTTAATTTGTACAACAACATCATGATCTGTACAAATAGTGACGTTATGGGTCATAATTGTCCAACAATCTCCCACTTGGCCTATAGCCAGTCACTCGAGTGTCATACACCCGAACTATGTACGATTCGCTCAAACTGCTGAGGAAAAGCTTTCGTCAGCGGATTTGCGTGATTATCATCTGATGCGATTTATTTGATCATCACATCGCCACGATGTATGATCCGAATGAATCAGATGAATAGTCTAAGTATATATCTGGATCATTGATGAGACCATTAATTATTTAGCTTGTGCTGACGCCTAACTCAGCTGCTTTCAGAATTATATCTAATCTAATTAGATTTATCATCGACCCAAAGGGCTTCTATTGCTGCCTCAGCTGCAGCAATAACCCACATTTGTTTTTTTTATTCGGTAATAGTATCTTGCTTGGAAGATTTCCAGCTCACTGTTCCGTTATTCAAACTGTATAGTACGGTTGTTTTTATCAGTTAGGAAACTTACAGTAGTGATCCCAGTCACTTCAAGTTCTCCTTCTCCATAGTTTAAGATATCATCCTTAGTTCTCTAAGATACTAACGGATGTTCTTAACATCAATCCAGTGATTATCACTTGGATTGGCCTGTTTGTGACTCCATATGCTCAAAGCGTATGAGACACCAGGTCATGTACGTTTTTCAATGTACGAGTTCTCGCATAGTGTTAACAACTTTAAATCTATTCCAATAGATCTTTATTCCTAGAATAAAGGTTGTTTCTCCCAAGAATTCTACGGAGAATTTTCATGAAAACCAAGCTTTCATCGATTGTAATATGGGAATATCATTTCCAAGAAATGACATATCATCATTATTTAGGACAGTCACTTTTAGTGCGCTCCCACTAACCTCCTTATATACACAAGAATCATTTCTAGTTTTGAATTAAATCATAAACCATTATGATTACATCAAAACGATAATTCCAAGAACCTAATGTTTGCTTCAATCCAAACATGGATTGAATAACCTGCAAACCTTGTTTGCTAGTTTTGGTACGATAAAATCGTCAGGATGTTATAAACATCCTCCAAAGAAGTTTTCGTTTAAGGAAAGCGATTTTGACGTTCAGCTGCCATATTTCATGAATGAAACATGCAGCATCAGCAAGCATTATCCAAATGGATTTATCCATGGCAACAGGTAAAAGATTTTGTTATAATCGACACAATGTTGATAACGGTACCTTTTCGCTAAAAGCCTAGCTTAGTACGTTGGTATGTTGTCATCCATGTATGTCTTTCTTGAAGACTTATATAGTACCAATAGGCACAATGCCTTCTGGTACATCAACTATTCTCTAAACATAGTTGGTATACATGGAATCCATTTCGGACTTCATGGCACTTTGCCATAATAGGGAGTCGATACCTTGTATCACTTCCTCATATGTAGTCAGTTCGTCTTCCTTAATAAGATTGACATCTTTATAAGGTGAGATCAGAAACCCATACATCCCAGGTTGTTTTCTGATTTTCTCCGACTAACGCGGTTCTTGTGTATTCGAAGATTGTGGTACAGTTTCATCCTTGATGAACTGTTTGTGTTCCATTAATAATCGGTGTGCTGGAACATATTACTCTGATTTTTCATCGAGTTTTACTTTCCTCCCACTTACCACTGCATTTAGGTATTCCTCTTAGGAAAAATGCATGGCGAGTAACAATTACATCGTTCTCATGTGAGATGTATAAGTACTATACTTTGGTTTCCTTAGGACAACCTACAATTAGGCATTTATCCGATTTGGGTTCTAGTTTGGTATCATCCAAACATATGCCCAGCATCCCAAATCTTCAGGAGTGAGAAAACCCAGTTTCTTTCCTGTTCATATCTAATATGAAATCTGTCAAACAGATTTTCATAGAACCTTATTCAAAATAAGTATTGTACTGTTAAATGCTTATCATTTGAAGGAAAATGGTAGCTCGGAGCGACTCATGATTAACCTTATCATGTCCAAAAAATTTGGTTTCTCCGTTCGGACACACCGTCAAACTGACGTGTTCCGGAGGAGTCCTCATTGAAAGAATACTATACTCTTTCAAGTATTTGAGAAACTTATTGCTTAAGTATTTTCCATCTCGGTCTTACTGTGACGGTTTTAATACTTTAGCCGATCTATTTGTCTACTTCGTGTCGAAACTCTAAAAGTTTCTGATTTGTGTTTCATAAGAGACACATACCATAATGCGATGCCACATCCGTAAGGTCACGAAATACTCATATTCACCTCTAGCCTAGCTAGATATGGGCCCACTTACTCACTATGAACGAGGGCTAACAGATCGATGGCACTTACACTTTTACCAAGTAAAAGGTATTTTAGGTACTTTACCTAATAAACTAGATTCGTAGACATCATTTGAATGGAATCAAATCTGTCATAGTGTCCACTCTTCAAAGTGTGGATATACGAGTCTTGTTTAATGTGTCCCAGACAACACTACCACAAATAAGTCTTATCTGATCAAATCAGTTTGAGCTATTTGTTCGTCATATTATATGTTTGAGATTTATTTATATTCAAAATATAAATACTGTTACTCACATCTAATGTGTTTATCTCAATATCATCTTTATAAAATAAAACACTTAGTGTTCTAGAATATAAAGGTATACTCGCAATGAGTTATACTCGATATAGAGATAATGTTTCTAGTTAAACTAGTTACATTATAACAGTTTCCTAATTTAAGTACACACCCGAAGGGTAGTTCCTAAACTTAGGTATTTATGGTAAAACAGCGACTTTCGTCCCGTTTCCGATTCGCAGATTAATCTCAATTGAAGTCAGTATCCTGCTCATAGCAGATTCTGCACATCAATGCATATTTATGCATCACACTTAGTATTTAAAATCCAATTTTAATATTAGTAGTGGACATATTTATGACAAACATATTTGAAGTCAAAGCCTTGCTCGTCTTCAATTCATTCATGTCTGCTTTGTCCATACGGCAGTCACGCTTCAGTGATCCCATTTGCAACAGTTTAAGCAGACATCTTGGGATATGTCACGCCTTTGGCCAAGCCTTGGGTTTCTAGAATATCGAAGTAAGGTGCGCCTTGCGCTACTTGCCTTATTGCAAACTTTGGCTTTATCTCATTGAGAATAGCCATTAACTCTCCAAGAGTTATTAATTGTAATTTAATACTTCTAAGATCTAAAAATAGATCTATGAAGATCCTTCAATTTCTTCATCATACTTTAATGATCTAATCCTTAGTTATGATTAGGAAATTAAGGAGTCCTTTTGACAATTATAATGAATTAAGCACTAAAGTTATCATCACATGAATCTTCCAAAGATCATGCTCTACTATTTGCTTAACTTGGGCTTAGGCTAATATGTTATTTTATCAAATAAGTAACTTATTAGTTTCCAGGACCATCCTGAAATTTTATTCCCAATTTGAAAATTAAAGTCGTTTAAACACATTTTCACCCATGATTATGTTTTAAACACTAATCTTTCATTTATCTTGATTCCAATAGTCTCACTATCCAATCAACGATTTCGGGTACAATCTAATGTAATGATTACTATAGTCTAACTATATAACTTATTACAATTCTATTGGTTAAAATCAAATATATATTGATTACTATAATCCAATTATATAATCAACTATAAATGATCGGTAAAATTCAAATATATAGATTACTATAATCCAATTATATAATCAACTATAAATGAAGGGTAAAATTTAATATATTGATTACTATAATCCAATTATATAATCAACTATAAATGAAGTAGTTTGAATACAGTCCAACTGTTTAATTAAAACAACAATTGAATATTAGTCCAACTAATATATTTATTAATAAATAATGACGATAATTGAAATGAGCGCGTATGGCAAATATCTAAACGAAATTGCAAATCTAATACCTGCCTCCCATTATTTTTCGGCGAGCCTCTAACCCTCTGTTGAGTACTCGGGAAACCTTGTTTCCTAGTGGGCTAGGATCCCGTTAAATAACACACAATCTTGACTTTGGCCAACAAATTGTATGATACTTAACTAGGTAGATCTCTAAGATCAATTGGATCTCATCCAATTCCTAGATCCAGTAGGTGGACATCCAAGTCCGAAACATATATACAATATATATGCCAATATATCAAATATATTTTCCTAACCTTTTTCCTCTGAATCAACTAAGCCTTGGCTTTGGCACAACAAGCTCAATGATTCCAGTTAAGCGAGACCCATTGACATGGAAAGCTTCGTAATCAATGTCGATGGACATAAGTGATCTTGACTTTGGCCAACAAATCAAGACTTGGACAAGACACCGATATGGAACAAAACTCTCATGATTCAAACACATCCGCAATTGACAAAGGTCTTGACTTTGGCCAACAAACCAATGCCAACTTTGGATCTTGAGTAAGAATCACTCAACGGAAGGAAAAACGCTTAAAATGTTTTGAGGGTTTTGTCGCGTAAATTGGCAACCAATTTATTATCTTTGATTAGGTCTCATCATACACCCTTAAGCATGCATTCTAAAAGCATAATAAGGCGCAATAAATAAATTAATAATGATATGCGGATGGATATGTCACAAATTGTTCCTAGAACAATCACTCCATTTCCTCTCCCCGGGCTAGAACTATTCTAACTTCTACCCAATTACATAATACAATAAAGAAACCTCATTTACATTGAGGGGAATTGGTGAGAAGAGAAATGCAAAGAATAAGGAGATAAAAGGCTGGACACGCAGGTCCAATTTAATAAATTCTAAATTTATTACAATTTCCAAAATTGCCCTCGCCCTTCTAATATCCATCTGATATACATTATTCATACAACACATTCATGTATTTATCCAAATCATTATATTCAATCAATCTAATCCAATTAATTAATCTTTGAATTAATGACCATCCAATGTTCAAACAACGATTTGATTTGCGTGAGTCCAACTCGTTTAAGAATAAATACTCAAAGTAAGTATTCTTGAATTATATTGAACTACAACTTTAAATCCAATTTATTTGTATTCAATACTAATTCCAAATTTAATTCCAAATTAAATTTTTACACTTATTTATTTGCCTTAATGACTTGGATTCCAAATCCAATCTTGATGGGTCTCAAAGGCCCAATAACATCCAATGTCATTTTAATTAAAGTCCAATGGGCTTTTAATTAATTCTTAAGGCATGGGCTTTGGCCATAATGGGTCAAACCCAAAATGCCAAGGTGGGAATCACCATATTGCCTACAAATTAATTTAGGCCCATTAGGCCCAATTAAATTCTTTAAAGGGCCAAGTGATGTATTTGGACTTTATGGAATTGATTTTGGGCCCAATTGGATCCAATCCAAAATTCCAAAACCAAATTTGGTCAAACCAAGCCCATTAAGCCCAAATACACACTTTTAGCCCAATTCATAATTTAAAGGCTTATTAATAAAATTATAATATTCCAAATATCACAATTATTTTAATTAAAGTGTATTAGCCATGATTAATTAATTAAACTCAATATTTCCAATTAACTTAATTAATCATGCTTAATCCATCAATTTATGCTCAACACAAATTGAAGCAAAACATATCATTTTCATGCTCAACATGCTCTTTGAATTTAACATAAACATTATTGACTTTGATTCTAATCTAATCAAACCAACAATCAACATTTAATCATGCATTTAAACACATCCAATGATGTTATAAAAAAAATAAACTACCCAGTTCACTGCAGTAGCATTCGGCCAAGTGAGGGGAATTTCAAAATTTTGAACCAATCAATTTATCTCAAATCTAATCATGCACTAATCTAAGCATGCTCAAAGCATCAATTTGAAGAAATCATGTTCAAATCACAAAATCCCCAAATTTTAGTCTCATGAACCCTAAAATTTTCATGCTTAAAATTGGCTCTTGATACTATTGTTAGTGTTCCTAGAAAATGCCAAGGATCTAATAAGCAAGAAAAGGTGTTCATAAATTCATTATAAGTTGCGGAATTACTTACATTGAATGGATTTGAGCTTTTAAAATTTTGAGAGAAGATCTCTCCAACATCCAACATTTGTGTTGATTCCAAGCTTTGCGTTGGTTTCCCTATCACCTTAGAAGACTTCTACAAGTGCTAGCTTTGTTGATTTTGCCATAAAATCAAAGAGAAGAGATGGAGAAGCTCACGCCCATGCAAGGATGAACTAGGGTTTCTTTGTGTCAAGTGTTGTGTAATGAGAGAGAGAGATGCCATTTGGTAAAACCAATTTATCCTTTTACCTAAACAAGGTGGTTGGGTAAATGGTTTCACCAAAACCATTCCAAGGTAGTTGGAAAGTTGGTGGCTTGGCATAAATGCCAACTACCCTCCCAACTACCACATGTGAAGTGGGACCCACATTTGAAATCAAAATTCAAATGTCTTTACGAACATTTGCCGCGGCTCGGATCCGTTTAATCCGATTAAACGTACTTTCGTTGCTAAATAATTAAATCTAATTTAATTAAATAATGATGCCTCGCAAATATATTACGAACGTTGTTTACGAATTAATTCTAAATTAATTCATTCGTTCGTATTAAAGTCCAACTTTAATTTCGTAATGAAATCCAATTTATATTAATATATCCGATATATTAATTTTAGCCCATACAAATAAATTAAATAGAAAATTCAAATTTAACTATTAAATTTATTTTACCGATTAATTCCAAATTAATCGCGTTCTCTCTCTTCCGAACACATTTAATCCCAGATTAAATAAAGCCTCAATTAATCCCAGATTAATTTTCTCTCTCTAAATTAATCCCAGATTAAATAAAGCCTCAATTAATCCAAGAGATCTCTGGATATGTTGGCAGTAAATACGGTCATCGGATTATCCGAATAGGTGCGTACCTCGTACCACGTGCTTATTGATTTTCAAGACATGGTTGGCTTCTAGCAAAGCACTGTGCCTACCCAATTCTCCAGAAATATTCTTACTGGAATATATAATCTTTGTCCGGTGTAGTATACGTAGTATTGCGTATAGCGATCCAGTATCGGATGTCACAAGCTAGGCCTGGGCCTGGAATTATGTCTGCCCCGTACGAAGCACATGTCGGATGTCTGGTAACTAGTCTCTATAATCGGATGAACATGACCTAGTCATATCATCTCGATGACTGCAGTACTTAAGAGTACTAGTTCCGTATCCTATGTGACATCATCTCCACTATGACTGGAGTGATACTTTCGTCTTGTCATCACACCCAATACACTACGATTCTCAATATACCCAGCAGAGGCGTACACAAACCGGTTAAAGCCCTGGACGACCAAAACCAAAGCTATTGATTGTCGCAAGTATTAGCGGTGCAAGTCTCAGGTTAAGACCAAATACACCTACCCTGATTTCGGACTTTCATAGACACATAGTCATACTACCAATGGAATTCCGAGGGGTCTATCCAGAGCGAAGCTGTTTTCCGTACCATTGATAAAACACAACCTCCTATCACACTTGCATGAGTATCCAATACCCAAATATATGAGAACTATGCTATTGTGCCCTCACAACGTGCACAAGTGTAATACTAGTCTTTTACGCGTTATCGATGTCCAATCTCGATAATACTCTGACTAGGGATATTTAATGATTAATCCTTCGAGGACTGATACTGTCTCATATCATCTCAATCCAGGAACTAATCATAAGGACCTCCTATCATTTATACATCTATGTGATCTAATCACAAATGATAAGAGTGCAATCTCCTTGTCACATAGTTAATTTGTACAACACCATGATCTATACAAATAGTGACGTTATAGGTCATAATTGTCCAACATATCTTAGTTATAATTATAATATCAAATATTATCTTTTATCAAAATTAATCGGCTACCCAAGTGCTCAACGAGTACACTTCATGTCGGGACTCTTTAAGTTCAGACATATTCGTCATATAAGTCTGGCTAATATGTACGCAATTCGGCCACCTCCGAATTCACGAAGAATACGAATGACCTTTCTGAAACATACAAGTCAAGGTCATCATATATGTTTAATAATCCCTCAGTCGTAGGCTATCCGAGTTGTGCTTAGGAAACATAGAATATATCGTCAAGTGTTTGAGATGCATATCTCATGTCGACATGTCCACGATTCTTTATAACTGATGTGATCCACCCTAGGTGATCGACTTTGGCCAAAGATTTAAGAATCGTGACTTTATTCAAATGAATACCTAAACCCATTATGGTACACATACGGGCCAACAGATCATATCTTGCTTCGCACTTGATTACTGAGTGCATCGGTCCACACCTAACGAATATCTAGAGGTCAGACCATGAAAGGTTTCGGACATACATGACATTAAAGTGTGGAGAATCTCACACAAAATCAGTGCTATCTTATAGTCAAAGGATTACATATGCTACTCGACTCGAGGAGACTCCTATTGACGGTGGTGTGTACTTCCAACTATTAGAAATCACCTGTGAATCATTCATTATTTGGTCCAACCAATACCCACACGTCTATATGATTTTCCAAAACTCTTGGTACATCGGGTTAAACCATTGGAACTCTAATTCCAATATACGACATGTGCTAGTCTTATAGGTTATATGAATTCGACCGTATTCCAAAACCAACGACTAGGAATATTTACTTTAAGAATAATTTATGATAGTAATACTTATCCCAATGTGGTACCACGTAGTGTCCAGTATTACTACAAGACTATTCTAAGGTTAATGTCATACTTAGTATATCTATACATCAATC
>SKCR01003818.1:0-35125 GCA_019454045.1 Zanthoxylum bungeanum | reverse complement strand
TAAACATTTAGAGATTCTCCAAAAACTTGAGATATTCCTCCCCTTGAGATCAAAACTCATTTATTACATGGGATTTCTTTATTAACCATCAAATACCGTAATCAAACCCTAAAACAAATTCCTTCGTTGGTATATTACGGTCTAAACTAAGGTTTTTCCAACATGGTTAAAAGGATACACAAAAGATGGGTCCTCAAGGTACGTGGTTCTGTGGTGTAGGGTTCAGGATCTCACTTTGAGGTCTTGTATTCGAATCCAGTTAGTCATTTTCTTGTAAGAAGTTGGGACAACCAGAGTTTTTACCTGCTCCGCTTAAGTCCGAAAGACGTGGTTTGGCGGTGGGATTTTTTTAGGTGTCCGTTGAGTTGCTCTTGTTACAGGTTTTTTGATAGGAAGAGGGCCTGGATCGGACTTGCGTGGGCTCCCTATAGCGACTTATTTGGGTAATTCGAGGAACCCTAGGCCTCCACAACTCACGTTGATTTAATAATTCGCTGCTTTATTATTAAGAATAATCCCCTTTAAATAGAGAGATTTAAGAGTATCCCTAAGTCTATTGGATATGCAATATCCTTATTAACAACTAATAATTGTTCATAAGTCTATTGGAAATGCAATATCCTTATTAACAACTAATAGCTATTCCTAATCTAATCCCCTGTTAAAATAGTAATAATGTGCAGGTAAACCTGCACCTAACAACTTCCTTCCCCATTGAAAACACCATTGTCCTCAAGGGTGAAATAAGGATATCGAAGCTGAAATTCTTCAAGAGATTCCCAAGTAGCATCGGCCGGTGAATAGTTCTGCCAATGGACCAAAATTTCATCTCTGCTAGAAGTTTTCCTTGCGTCCAGCACGGCCAAGGGTATTGGAAGCACTGTCGTTTCGTTGGTCAAATACTCAGGAAATGACGTTTCTATCACAGTGTTATCTCCCACCATACGATTAAGCTTAGAGACATGAAAAACTGGGTGTAGCTTGGCAGATGTTGGTAGTAGTAATTTGTAAGCTACTGGTCCAATTCTTTCAACAACTTGAAATGGCCCGAAGAACTTTGCCGCGAGCTTATTGTTTCTTTTCTGGGCTGTTGTTGTTTGCCTGTATGGTTGGAGCTTAAGGTACACCCAATCGCCCACGTTGATTGGCAATCGGTGTGCTTGGAGTCATAGATGAGTTTCATTCGATTTTGAGCCGCCTTCAGATTTTCCATGGCTTCTTGCAATGTCCTATCTCTCGCAAGAAGATAATGCTCCACTGAGTCCACCCGAGCTGTACCTGGAACATAAGATAAGAGATCCATAAACTAACTCAAATGGTGTCATGCCTGTGGACTTGTGTTGGCTGGTGTTGTAGCAAAATTCCACCCAAGGCAGCCAAGTCTGCCACTCCTTCGGGTTGTTACTGGAGAAACAACGAAGTTACATCTCAAGGGTCCGATTAACAACTTCAGTTTGGCCGTCTGTTTAGGGATGATATGCCGTGCTAAAATTGAATTTAGTTCCCCCTAAATGAAATAATTCCTTCCAAAAAACGCTTGTGAACACAAGATCTCGATCACAGACAATGGATTCAGGCAACCCATGAAATTTAAACACATGCTCAAAGAATTCTTGCGCCACCATTGCCGCTGTGTAGGGATGTCTGATAGGGATGAAATGAGCATACTTCGACAAACGATCGACCACAACAAATATAGTAGATTTCCCTTTTGAAATTGGCAATCCTTCAATAAAATCCATAGATATATCACTACACACTTGGGCCGGAATTGGGAGTGGACTGACCGTGTGTGAGAGAGATTTTATGCCGCTGACAGACCACACATTCCCTAATGAATTGTTGTACCAGCTCCCGCATTTTCTTCCAGTAAAAAACTGACTTGATCCGGTGGAGTGTCTTGTGTATCCCTTCATGCGTGTTATCATGGAACTCTCGAATGATAAGTTGGATCAAATGTGATGTAACTTGCAAGAAAATTCTGCCTTTAAGGAAGATAACTTCATCTCTTACTCTCCATGGCCCTACAGCTTCTCCATGTTCAATGTTTCTTTGCAAAGTCTTGAGTTCTGGATCAGCTCTTACCTCTTTCTTAATTGTATCCAACCACAGTGGAATTACTTTTGACATGGTATGAAGCTCCCCTTCATTCATTCGCGACAACCCATCTGCCACAGTGTTCTCCTTTCTCTTTTTGTACTCAACTTTGAAGTCATATCCCATGAGTTTTACTAACCATTTTTGTTGAGCAGTGGTTGTTATGGCTTGATCCCATAAGTATTGGAGACTTTTCTGGTCCGTTCGAACTGTGAAACGAGAACCCAAGAGATACGGTCTCCATTTTTGGACGGCTTGGACTAATGCTAGCATCTCCTTCTCGTACGTTGAGAGGGATAAATTCTTCCCCTTTAGGGCTTGGCTGAAGAAAGCGATATGGCGATTTTTTTGCATTAGAACGGCCCCTAACCCCACACTAGACGCATCGCATTCAACTATGAAGGGGTGTGAGAAATCTGGTAAAGCCAAGACGGGGCCTGTTGTCATGGCCTTTTTTAGATCATCAAAGGCGTGTTCTACTGCTGGGGTCCAAGCAAAAGAGTTTTTCTTTAACATCTGTGTTATGGGCTGAGCAATCACTCTGTAGTTTCTTATGAATTTCTGATAGTATCCTGTTAGACCAAGGAACTCGCGCAACGTTTTAGATTTATTGGTTTCGGCCAAGCAACAATAGCTGATGTCTTCTCTGGATCCATAGCAATGCCCTCCCGTGAAATTATGTGACCCAGATAACTAACCTCGATCTGCCTGAAACTGCACTTTTCATTCTTGACAAATATCTGATTTTGTTTGATTAATCGAAAAACTGTCTCTACATGCTGCAGATGTGTCTCACAGTCCGAGCTATATATCAATATGTCGTCAAAGAATACCAACACAAATTTCCTGGTGACATCATTGAACACCTCGTTCATGAGAGCTTGAAAAGTTGCAGGAGCGTTTGTTAAGCCGAATGGTATAACCAAGAACTCGTAATGTCCATGATGAGTTCGAAATGTCGTTTTTTCCACATCTTCCGGGTGCATTCGAATCTGATGGTAACCAGACCTGAGATCAAGCTTTGTGAAATATTTAGCCCCATTCAACTCATCTAAAAGTTCATCAATAACGGGAATTGGAAACTTATCTTTGATTGTGATCTCATTCAACGAATGATAATCCACACATAGTCTCCAAGAGCCATCGTATTTTTTTACCAAAATAATAGGAGATGAGTATGGGCTGGTGCTATTTCGAATCACTCATGTTGTTAAGAGGTTGTCTACAATCTTCTCTATTTCATTTTTTGGTAATATGGATATCGATAAGGTTTCACATTAACAGGCCCTTTATCTTGCAGCAAGGGTATCTGATGGTCCTGATATCGCTTAGGGGGCAACCCTGTTGGTTCCTTGAAGATGCCCTGGAATAGGTCCAGAATTTGCTGCAATTCCGGATTAGTCATTGTTGTATCCCCTTGGTCCGCTCCCAAACAGATGGCGTGCAACTGCAATATGTATGCCCTTTTCTGTTTTCTAAGCTCATTCTCCACTTGTTGACCATTGCTAAAACAATTCTTTGGCCCCTTCAACCCTTGTAACAGAATCTCCTTATCTCCCATTGAAAACCTCATGTATAGTTCCTTGAAGTACCACATTATGGGTCCCAAAGTCTGTAGCCATTGGGTACCTAAAACTGCATTGTACCCTTCAATTGGCAACAATAGAAAATCTATTGAAAATTCCCATCCATGAACAGTGATTATCACCTCAGAACAACTTCATTCTCCTTGTAATCTGTTGCCGTTGGCCACTGTCACTTCAAATGGATCCCGTTTGTTCACATCCAACCCGAGTTTTCTTGCAACTTGAGTGTTTAAGAAATTGTGACTGCTACCCGAATCCACTAGTAATGTGATTTCCTGACCTGTTACTTTTCGTTTGAATCGCATGGTTTTAGAAGCTGGAGTCCCTGAAATCGCATGAATACTGATTTCTGGTTCTAGCGACTCACTATTTGCATTGTCGGTGCTGTGGTAGGGTCCTTCGCTGTCAGTTTCTTCATTGAAATAAATCCTTTCTATCAAAAACAACTTTTTACAACGATGTCCCGGGGCAAATTTCTCATCGCAATTGAAACAGAGACCCTTTTCACGTCTTTCCCTCATCTCAGCTGGGTTTAGTCTTTTGATAGTAGGTGTTCTTGGTTTGACAGAAATTGGTGAGGAGGCTAGTTGATTGCTTATATTATTGGTTTGCCTGCGATTTTCCATTATTAAAGTTTTCTTCAAGCTCAAGTTTCGCTTTTCATACAACCTGGCTGCACCAATTGCTGCACTTAGGGTGGCTGGGCTGGTTACCTGTACTTCTGTCAGAATATGGTCCTTCGACCCACTAGTAAAACACCCAAACTGTTGTTCCTCTGTCAAGCTTCCAACTCTACTCAAAAGCTTACTAAATTCGAGGTAATATTCCCTTACTTCCCCTTCTTGGCGTAGTTTTGTCAAGTCCCCAAAAAAGTTTTGGAACGTGGTTGGTCCATAACATAAGTGTAGTTCCTGTTTTAATTTATCCCAACTGAGTGTTGCGGTTCTTCCCTTCAATTGTCGGTACCATATTTGCACATCTCTATCCAGATGGTACGCAGCTAATGAGACTTTGTCACCTTCTTCCGTTCTTTGAAACTCAAAAAATTGCTCAACTCGACAAATCCAGGAGGTGGGATCGTCATGTCCATCATATCGTGGAAAGTCCAGTTTGGTCATTGTTGAACTGGTACACGTTATGACATTGGTCATTGACTCAGATCGTCCCTTTTTACCCATGTGTGCTGAAGTCGAATCTTCTTCATGCCCCCCACTGCCTCGTTTGGAAAAGCCTTCAAACTGGGAAGTCATTGTGGTCATTGCTTGCATCATTTTCTCCAGTGCTTGTTGCGTTCTTTCTTCACTTGCTTGTATCGCTTCATTAAGGGACACTATTTGGTGTTCCATTCGGTTGAGGCGTTGGTCGGACATGCCTGGCTCTGATGACAAGTTGTTAGGTGTCCGTTGAGTTGCTCTTGTTACAGGTTTGTTGACAGGAAGAGAGCCTGGATCGGACTTGCGTGGCCTCCCTATAGCGACTTATTTGGGTAATTCGATGAACCCTAGGCCTCCACAACTCACGTTGATTTAATAATTCGCTGCTTTATTATTAAGAATAATCCACTTTAAATAGAGAGATTTAAGAGTATCCCTAAGTCTATTGGTTATGCAATATCCTTATTAACAACTAATAATTATTCCTAAGTCTATTGGAAATGTAATATCTTTATTAACAACTAATAACTATTCATAATCTAATAGTAATTTCTAATCTAATCCCCTGTTAAAGCAGCAGTAATTTGCAGGTAAACCTGCACCTAACAGATTTCCAATGATTCCAAAAAAAAAATATACTCAAAAAGGGTCATAAATAATTCAACATTAAGCAACATTTATAAGAAAACAGTCAACATATAGCAAATGCAGTCTTTAAAACAGAAAATTACAACTGATTTAAGTATTGGAGGATTTTTGCAAGTAACAACTTCAGTTACCCTAATACTGTATGTCGGAATACGAAGAAACTTACATATTGTTACAATCAATCCTTCGCAGTCAAACAATTTTACCCGTTAAACTGTAGATTTGAAGTTAGAAAAAGTCGAGTGGAAACAACATCCATATGCCACGAGTTTTGACGTATAACAAGTAAAAAGACCAAAACTTCACTTGTTTTATTTCAAATTATTTAGTTACCTTTGT
Source organism: Zanthoxylum bungeanum (assembly GCA_019454045.1). Taxonomy (NCBI): domain Eukaryota; kingdom Viridiplantae; phylum Streptophyta; class Magnoliopsida; order Sapindales; family Rutaceae; genus Zanthoxylum; species Zanthoxylum bungeanum. The sequence goes on along the minus strand of SKCR01003818.1, from coordinate 29,301 downwards.
TAATATTTTCAAATTTTGACTGCTATATGGAAAGTGATATATATATATATATAATTTTTACATTATTTGATTGATTACTTAAAATATACGTAGTTTAGAAAATCTAGTAAAAAATAGACAGTGCCATTGAAATCTTAAAAAAAATGTAGGAAACCTACAAAATATATGGATTTAATTTTGATATATCCCAAAAATTGATCCGACAATACAGTTTATTTGTTCTACTCCAAACTATTGGTCTTTTAATCATGATTAAAAACCAATATCCTGCTAATCAACATTACACGAATAGATAATAGAAAAAATAAAGAAGAATGAAGCAAGAAGAAAGAAGAAAGAAAATGACACCCAACTAAGTAGATTGTTATAACGATATTTTAATCTTTATATTTATGAAAATAGAAATTTTAGTCAATGTCATTAAATATTTTATATTAGGGATGAAAAAAATCCCCAAAGGGACGGGGCATTCAGGGACCCTAGCCAATTGGGGAGGGGATCGGGAATGAAGAATTGAAATAATTAAAGTTGGGGACGGAGATGGAGAAAATTTAATACTCATTTCTTATTCGAGGAATGGATGAGGATAAGGTAAAATATGCATCCCCTCTCCATTACCCATTTAAGTTTTAATTCATTTATTTTTAATTTTTTAATAAATATATTCGAATTTCTATTTACAATTTTATATAGATGTAAATGAAAAATATTCAATATTTATAAATATTTACAAATTATAAATAGTATAAATTCTTAAATGAAATAATTATATATATAATCAATTTTTAATGAGATTCATTATTTTATTAAGTTACATACCAAATTAATAGACAGAAAATACGAATTTTAATCTTCTATATGAATTGTTATTTATGTAATAAATATTATCAATTTTTGAATAAGTATGCTTGATATTTGGGTAAAGAAATAGTTCAATTAATATATTTTTCAAAGACTGAAATTTATTATTCGGGTTTGAATTCCCTTGAGGATCTCCTTTTATTATTTCGGGATCCTCATTCCCTCCCTTGAAATAATTACAAGGGGACGATGATATCTATAGATTATCACGGATACGAGGATGTCGATCCTCTCCTCTCCCCTTCCCATTGACATCCCTATTTTCTATTAATTTTGAGTCACTTTTCACCCTAAGATTATCCAAAAATAGTAAAATTAGATTTTAAAATTAGATTAAAAGTAAATTAATTAACAAAAATATATTTAACGGTGGAAACTACAATTTATATTTTTTATAATTTATGAGGTAGGACGGTGTAATTTTCCTAAAAAGAAAAACACATGCATGGCATGGTCAAATATCACAGTCAAGCAAGGATGGCGATGACGACGGCCGTGAGCAGCCCATCCGATGAGGAAAACGACAAGAGTGGGGCCCACGCGCCCTCCCCACTCGCCCATTCCCCTCCGTGGTTTTCGTAATAATTTAATAATATTGTCCCTCTCACGTTAACCAAACCTTGGTCAACTTTCTTAAGCCTTAATTAATTAACCATAGTTAGTTTAACTAATCTTAATTAATATTTAATTAAAAAGTTCAAACCCTCCATCTTCATGCCCAACAAAAACAAGTTGCCATGTATCATGTAACCCCACCCACACAAATTTGCCTTTTCCTCTAGCTTTAGGGTTTCTTTTGTTCATCATCGTCAAATGTTTCATTTTTTAATTATTATATAATATAATTGACATCACATTTCCCTGCTTCCTCGTGTAACTCACGATCCAATCATACCATTTTATATTTTTCAAATTTTTTTTATTTTTGGGTATTTAGTCGTATTCATTCTAAATAAATGATAGTAATCACTCATTAATTGTCAACATATTTTTTACTTGGAATTTTTTTTATTTAACCTAATAACAATCAAATTCTCTTTCCGTGAATGGGGTTCAAATACGTGTTGTTAAAAACGAATCACTAAGGTCAAGGTGCAAGACTTGCGCCTGATAAAGGTGCGATGTAAATTACAAAAAAAAAAAAAATCAATCAACTAAAATAAAGAGAAATCATTGAAAATATATGAAAAATAATTATAACAATACAAATACTGATAATATAAATTACTATATTTGTCGAAATTTAAAACTCACCCCAAAACCTATTTAATTTATTAAAGATATGTTATACAACTTAATTTTGATTTAAGTGGGTTAATTCAGATAGGGTTTTTGTCACTTGTTTTTGTGATGCGCTCCTAGACATACCTAGGAGGTGCGTGCCTAGGTCAGTGTTCTAAAACGCGCCGCTTAGGCACGCATATAAGTTCGGCGGCCTATGTCCGCTGCGCCTAGCTCCAAATCGTTGGGGTCAGGCGCTCGCCGGAATGGGCGGTGTTTTCCTCCCATTTTGATAAATTTTTGCCAGCAAATTCGTCGATAAATGGATGTTGACCGTTGTTGACAGGCGATCAATTGTTGTTGACTGATGTAGAATTTGAATTTAATTGCTTTTTCCTGCCAAATTTCACACCTCAATTCTAACCCTAACCTTAATTTTATAAAATTAACTCTCTAACTCATCAATTTGAAAAAAAAATCTCAATGTAGAACATAAATCCTAATATCAAAAAATTCTAATTTGCTAAATATTGTCTATGCCTACTTCCTTGTATTTGAGAAAGAAAAGTCCAATGCATTCTTTCATTGTCTATCTTGCTTAAGGCTTCCGTTTCGGTCGACTTTACGGTTGAAACAGTAGGTGGTGATGTGTCTTTATGGTTCGACTTTTGATGCCTTCGTTCAAGTCTCACACTCCTTGGCGGACTGGAACTTAGTTGGAAAACTAAAAAGCTATATATATATATATATATATATATTATCCATCACTCAAACAACATTTATTTATGATTAATTTCTCAAAATCATACCAAATCTTAAACCTAATATAAATTCTCAATTTCCAACTAACCATCTAGGCCCCGCTTAGGCCTCGACTAAGTGCTCTATGCGCCTAGCGCGTTTTAGAATATTGGTCTAGGCACAAAAGATGCGTGCCTGATGAAGGTCACTTCTCCTGACCTTTCATGAGACACAATGATTTGAGCCTGAGCTTGAGGCGTACATTTGACAATTATGATTCAAACCTCAAATTTCTTAATTCCAAAAAAGAGATTTTACCAAGTTGTTAAGAAAGATATTTTACCAGTTCAACAACTGACACTCACTACTCTAGAAAATGCTTAATTTAACAGCTATATACATACCATTTCACTTCATTATTGTTTCCAAACATCTTTTATAATGAAAAATAATATTGTTAATGACTGTTTTTAGTTCCAGGGGTAATTCGGGAAAAAACACTCCTCGAATAAACCTCCATCAACTGTGAATTTGTTTGGTGAGTTGGGAACCAAATGCAAACTTGACAAAAAATATAATACACACAGATGAATAAAGGATTTAACATGATTCGGCGGAATTGATTCAACCTACATCCACGGGCACAAGGGAAAATAAAGCTTTTGTTACTGACTCGGGTCTGATCGACCTCTTTTATTTCGCTAGCTCGGGGTCATTTTCTCTATATTACAAATTATAGGTATTTTTGAATAAAATTGCTCAACCCTCTACAATGAATTCTCTATCCCCTTATATATTAAGTCTAATTACACTGTTACGTTATATCTGTGACGTCAGTCATATTGCTAAGTCATTATTGCTTAGACTCTCTTCCCAACTACTCTATAAGTAGTAGCTGCTTCGCTTGACACAACCACTCTCTGCCACATGAAACTCATTAATACGCCTCATTTTGGGGAATTTCTAAGCACGCTGCCCCAAATGACAACATGTATGTCACCCACTCACGCGGTAGCGTGTCAGAAGGTAAACTAATGACCAACTTCTCTCACATCAGACCTTGGGAAGCTCAAACTAGGGCACGACGCTTACGTCGCCTATCTAAAAATATAATGTTGCAAACCCGATAAACATCCCCAGGTCGGTCTATCGGAACAAGTAACATCCTTCAATGTATCTACTAGCAGGTCGGGTCGGTGTGCCGAGACTCACGACACTTGGTCTGACTTCATCTTATTTTCTCGATCGGGTCTGATCTGCTGAGTCGATTATGATTTTAGAGGCTGACACGAGGCTCTGAATGCCGAGTCCGATGCCGAGGCCGCTCTGAGAGTCTGATGTTCGGCCGGACCTGACCACCTCGAGTCAATCTTCACAAATATTCCAGTGCTGTCGAGTCTGATACTTTCTTATCAGGTCTGGTCGGTTTCTCAACCAATCCTCGACTTGTGTTTCGGGTTGCCTTTGTGCACCTCAGGCTCGGACCACTCTTTCTGACCTCTCATCCTCATGAGGATCTTGGACTTTTATGTATCAAATGTAAAATCCAGTTTACCACCTCTCATCCTCATGAGGATCTTGGACTTTTATCTATCAAATGTAAAATCCAGTTTACCATTCCTTGAGATTCTGACTTCTTAGGGGCCGAAAAACCACCATCAATAAATACATTATTATAACATCAAATAGTAGCATAAAAAGAAGAAAAAGGAATATTGATATCAATAACATATGCAAATTGAAGTTACTTGAAAGAGTTTAAAAAAAACTATGCTCCTGTACTAGTTACATAATCTCTTTTTTTTTTTTGGAAAAAAAAAAAAAAGAAAGAAAAACTTGAATATATGTATTAGAGTATTAAACCACCTACTTCGCAACACTCCATTCCAATATCATGATCAACAATATTCATTTGTTCTTATACAAACTACTCATCAGAGGTCGTCTTAGGGACACTCGATGTAGGCAACTGGTTGGACAAATATTTAGCCTAAATTTAGGACCTTGAAATCTAAAGAAATTTCATTTTTAAGCGTATAATATGACTCTTATATTTTTATAATTTATCGATAGAAGTTTTATTTTAAAAACTCACATAAAACCCCAAAATTTAGGACAAATCAATGCTTGCTACTCATTAGTCAAGTGGTTGACACTTTCAAATATTGAAGTTCTAACATGGGAGTAATTCTTTGATATAATGAATGCATGAGTGACGTAGTACCATAAACATATAAATAAATGACATGTGAAATTCAACTATCATTTTGAATAGTTTTTAAATATATTAGCACACGTGATAATATATTATTATATTATTGTACAAATAAAATGATACATAGGGATGTTAATTTGTTGGGAATGATACGAGATTACCAATATCCATACTTGGTCTGTAACCAACAGGAATTAAAATTTAAGTTGGACTCGACCATAATATATCAGGTCTCTATACAGGTCTCTGTTCAACCAACGAGTATGGAAATTTGATTTGAAACCAACAATAACATATCGGGCCCCCGCAAGCCCCGTGCCGGTCCCCATTCACATAAAGATTTTACCTTTATTTGACAAAGATGCCAATATTCGTATTTAGCTCATCTAATGAACGAGTATATAAAATTATCCTTTTATCGGTCCTTAACATATCAAACTGCGCATGCCTCTACATCTAAGAGATCCAAAGTGCTTTTAGAAGCTTGGATTAGACCTTGAATTGTATGTGTGTGTCTATATATATAAAATTTAAAAAACGAAATCACTCATCCATTCTGCGATTGCGTTTCTTCCACGCACTCTGAATGGAAGTAAGAATTGTAAAATCAAATTTTTTATATTTAGGATGTGTTATTGAAGGTAAATCTAACATTAACATTATTGATTAAAAAAACACACACACAAAAATATTAATATAAATGGCGAGAGAAATGACTGCGTTTAGGGTCACTGACTCCTCTTCCTTCTTCTCTTTTTCCTCTCTCTGCACTCAATCCTCCTTGTTGCTGTTGTTGTTGTTTTTATTATTCTAAAGTATACAAATTTCTCTGTTCAAACCTTATTAATTTTTATAAAAATCTTTCTTTAGCTTTCTTATATATCTTATAATAAACAAATTTAATCAACCAACAAAACATTTTATAAAAATCTTTATTTTTTTTTTAAATCTCTTTTTAATTTGTTTTTCCTTTTTGTTTGATGTTATTGGCATGGCCGGTTTGGATTTAGGCACAGCTAATTCTCGCTACGTTCATCCTCATCATCATCAGCTTCATCACAGACCAGACCTTCACCTCCAGCATCACCAACCTGCTCATGATTCCGAAGACAACGATAACAACAACAATCAAGGCCTTGACCTGGTCAACGCTGCCGGCCATGCAGACATAGTGGCCCGGAGGCCCAGAGGCCGGCCACCGGGATCCAAAAACAAAGCAAAGCCTCCGGTTATAATCACAAGGGAGAGCGCCAACACTCTCCGGGCCCACATTCTGGAAGTGGGAAACGGCTGCGATGTGTACGAATGCGTTTCTAATTACGCCAGGAGAAGGCAGCGCGGGGTCTGTGTGCTGAGCGGAAGCGGGACTGTCACTAACGTGAGCATTAGGCAACCGGCTGCGGCAGGAGCTGTGGTGACCCTACACGGGAGATTCGAAATCTTGTCTCTGTCGGGTTCGTTTCTGCCGCCGCCGGCTCCTCCTGGCGCAACCAGCTTGACGATTTTTCTTTCCGGAGGGCAGGGGCAGGTTGTGGGAGGGAGTGTGGTGGGGGAGCTGACGGCGGCGGGGCCGGTGATTGTGATCGCTGCGTCGTTCACTAATGTTGCATACGAGAGACTGCCGTTGGATGAGGAGGAGCAGCTGCAGATGCAAGCAAGTGGGGGTAGCGGTGGCTTGTTTGCTGATGCTGGTAGTGCTGCCGGTGGACTTCCGTTCTTTAATTTGCCGATGAATATGCCTCCGAATGTTCAGTTGCCTCCCTTTTGATGAATCTTGATTGTGGAAGAAATATGGGATTCTTGGATTAGAAAAATTAAAGGTGAGGGATTTTATGTACTACTACTTATTGTCTTTTGTTTCTCGCTTCTTCTTCTCTTTGTTCATGTTAATGTTAGGTTTCTTCTTCTTCTTTCTTCTTTCTTCTTTCTTTTTCTTTGGTTTTTAAACTGTGATTTAGGGTAATAGTCTTCATCTTTAAGATGAAATTCTCTTCTTTCTTCTTCTTTTTTTTTTTTTTTTTTTTAATTATAAGAACTAAATGAATTGATCTTTTGAGGATTTTATTTATTATGTATGTATGTGGAAATTAATTAACTCTTAATTAAAATAATTCTCACTCATACTGTCTGATAAATCAACTAGGGTTTAATTCTTCTTTCCTAATTTGTTGTTTTGATGGTCTTTCTCTGCCCTTTTTTCAATTTGTCCTCAAACACACACACACACATATATATTTCTATGTCAAAAATGTAAATCTTTGCAGGATTTGGTAGAGCATAGAATTGTGTTTTTGCATTGTTTTCATGAGAGAATAAATACAACAACAATATAAAAAATATAATCAAGAGCATGGATTTTCTCTATGGGGAATCTTTTTGCTGAATTTCTTGATCTAGTTCTCTTATTGGAAATGAACTCCATCTAATTTTTCTGTTAAAAATGCAAGTACATTCCTCTTCACTAAATCCTTTCATATCAAAAGCCACAGCAACTTCTCCATTTCCAAGTACTTATAAAGTCCAAAACCCCATTGTTCATTCAGCATATATCAACTCCTGCATGGCAAATTAGGAAGCACTTTCTATAGCTTAAGCATATATATATATATATCTGAACATCATCATTGGTTTCCTTAGGGCACTTAATTACTCACTGACTGGAGATTTGAATCTATCTTTGTTCTCTCAGTGAGTACAAATATACAAATACATATATGTAACTAATAGTCTGCTTTTTGCTTTAGCTTGTGCTTATGGTATATGATATCTGTCATTAAACTGTTATTTCCCATTATTTTAATAGGCACCTAATCTCATGACAGAACTAATCTAATTAAATATACTGTGTCGACAGGCAGAATTAGTACTACAACTTCAAAGTTGTGTGTTTGTAGCCTAAAGTTATATCACTTATATATGGTTATATATTCTAGGTTTTTAACTAAGTTAAGGAAGGTATAAGTTTTTTTCCTTATATATTATATTATATATATTATATTAATTTAAAGAAGCTGAGGATCTGAATGTACATATTGTTCATATAGAGATTAATTTTGACTTGACGTATCACCATTGACATTGTCCCAAAAGGAAAGTTATGAGAATAAGGTCCGGAGGTTATGAGAACAAGACCCATAAACTAATAGAACTATATCAGAAAATTAATAATTATAAGAATCTAACACAAGACCTAATTTGTAGGGGTGTCTTATAGTATTCAAAAAGACAGTCTAGCCATACAAAAAATGTCTCCATAAAATTATTGAATCCAAAGACGCTGTCTAGGCGCTAGGCGGTACCTGGCCATTAGGTCCGGAGGTTATGAGAACAAGACCCATAAACTAATAGAACTAGACCAGAAAATTTAATTTATTATATGAATTCTTTATTTACTCACGCCATCATGAAGAATCTAACACAAGACCTAATGAGTAGGGGTGTCTTACAGTATTCAAAAAGACAGTCTAGCCATACAAAAAATGTCTCCATAAAATTATTGAATCCAAAGACGCTGTCTAGGCGCTAGGCGGTACCTGGCCATCTCGAGTTGCCGGTAATCGGTGGAATTCTACGGGCCTCTCTGAAAATCCTAGATCTACGACAAATGGCGGCTCCGATCGGTGTGTGGCGACGTCATTGTGTCAGTCGGCCTTGTCTCAACGTGAAGGACCGACATGTTCATTGAACGGCCACCGGCTGCGGTGGCGCGTGGGCTACACGTGCCGGCATCTGCCGTCGAAACCTCTACTAGCAACAATCTGAAACCCAAATCCACTTTTAGACCTAATTGAACCTAAATTTTCAAACTCTAAACCTAATTGACCTCAATTTATCAAACCCTAAATCTAATTGAACTCAGATTTTTAAACATAAATCAAAATTTTTGAATAAAAAATAAAACCTCCTAACGCCGCCTAGAAGGTCTAGACGCTAGACGGTCCCCCACGGTCCGACAACCACCTAGCGTTTTTCTAGAACCATTGTGCTTGATTATATATTCTACGTGTTCAGTTAACAACTTATTTATTAAGACATCGTCTATATGGAAGAATCACTGGTAATTGTAGTTGCTCAATGATTGTAGCTAAATAAACATTCATTGAAGATTAAGGCCATTTAAACCCGTCATCCAGTTTTTCTTGATAATTATTTGGGCTAAAATAGTTTACAAATAAATTGTCTACTGACATGTAATTATTCTCCACTTTGAATCTATAAGCATGCTGATGAAGCAAGTGGTTGCCTTGTTAAGCTAGCTAGCGAGCTTCATATTCGGAGGATTTCATTTGTTTCTATTCAGTACTTTTAATTACGAGATCGAATATGCTTATGTGTTTCTATCTAGTGATTTCTAAGACCATCTTTAGATTAAGAGTACTGATATAGAGATAAAATGGGGACAAATAAGGGACAAAACACGACTAAAACGACGTTATTTTAATTGTATTTTTATCTCTGTTGTGTCGCCTATTTATCTCCCTAAGATTTTTCTTAGATTAAAGTTTGGTTTGTATTATGCTCTGTGTTGTTAAATGGAAGCAAGGAATCACTTTATAACGAAGGATATCTCATTTTATTAAGTTAAAAACCAAGCGATAAGAAAAATACAGATTTCAATATATTATAAAAGATAAACAGCATTGCATTGAAATCTGTATTATTTTTATCTTTTAGTTTGTTCTTAATTTAATAAAACGAGAGATATCTCTTTGGAAAGTCACTTTAGAAGTTCTTTTATCTGTTAGGTAGATGTATTCTGCATACAACTAGAGCTGATAAAATATGACATGACTCATTATATCAACACAAATAAATAGATATGAGTGGTCAAATTTTCACCTTTATTAAATGGGTCGGGTCCGTGTCAACTCGATAAATAATCATGTCAGGTTTGGGTTTTAAATCTTTGACAGACTAACCTATTTATGACATGATTTTATATATATATATATATATATATATAAATATATATATATATATATTTATTTATTTATTTCAAATTTATTGTATAGGTTATTGTAATTAACACTCAAATGTTGGGCATGATTTTTCCTATTTCATGAAAGATGGACATTTTCATAATCTCTTATTTAGTTGAATTTTAAGTAACTTAAACATTGGTGGTGTGGTGTACTATTTTTAATGGACTTTGATCGTCTTTTCAAACTGTGACTTTTATATTTTTAATTTTAATATGTGTCTTTTATGGTTTAAGCTTTTGTTAAATGGATATTGATGAAATTAAATATTTAATTATTTTTATTTTTATCATTTTAGTAGGGATATATATAATGTATATGCAATTTATGTTAAGCAGGTCAAGAAATTATATTCATATAATAAATTGGTACTAAACAAGTTAGTGGGATCATCCATTTATCTTCCGTATCGAGTTAGGGTTTTGATTTTTTAACACAATTATTAAATGGATCATATTTGAATGAGTCAAAATTTGACATGATATGAACACCATCTGCAAACCCATTTTGCCAACTCTATATACAATTATTAATAACTCATAACCTATTGCAAATAAATTTCAAACTTCATGTTTTAGAATGATTTAATCAATTTTATAACGTATTATACCATTATTTATAATAAGAATTATAATTGGATCACTTATTACGGAAGTAAAGGTGTGTAAAGAAAATTTTGTTGGCTTTAAGTTCTTTTGTTGAACATGTGTGAATAAAAGTGCACACAAATGCTGTCTTTCTATTTTTTTAGTTTTTTTTTTTTGAATAGGTTATATTATCAATTCCCAATTTTATTTTTGTATTATAATTTTAAGAACTTTCCAAGCTCTACCAAATGGAAGGTTCGATTTTGCAAGTTATTATATATCATTCATACGAAAAATCTAATATGTTACAGTAATATCATGTCACTCATATAACAATTCATTAACATATTATCGTGCATGTTAAAAGATTAATAAATTATCAAATAAAATGATAGATATACTTAATATAACTATATATATTATATAATTATTAATTGATGGTATTATAAAACCCATAAATCCTTACATCATAATTTCAATAATCTTGATACGCAATTAATGGAAGAGTGATGAACAATCATCAATTAAGATGATACACAAGTAATGCAATTACACAACATCACACACAATTAATGCAATTAATTACAAGAATCGTGCCACCCACTTAATTGCTTGAGTCTTTGAGCAATCTTAAAACCCAGATGGCCAGATGAGCTACTGGATCTTCATATCATTTTTCTTGGTGTGTTGGTCATCATGTGTAGTAATTAATTTAGTTGGTAAATTATTTTGAGTGAAAATAAGAAATTTGAGAAATTTTGTTTGTAAGATTTGGATGAGAATTGGATTACCATCATAGTATAATTAATTAAAAAAATTAGAGACAGAGAGATTGAATGTCTTCAAGGGGTGTGACTTGGTGACAAAACACTTAAGATGTGATTATCAAGTCATGAGTTCGAGTTCATGGGGTATATTTTAAAATTACTTACAAGTACACTCAAACAACGATCTATATATACTCAAGAGGGGTTGAATTGAGTATTGGCCAAATATTACAGAATTAAATTTTTTTCGATTTTAAACCACTTAGTTAGTAGCCTTACCAATTAAGCTTAATGTTCAATTTCTATAATTAATGAATTCAATAATTAATTTCCAAATGCAAGTTTCTAAACAATATGCATATATAAAATAAAACTTGCAATAAATAAAATGAGTAAGGGTTAGAGAATGTGACACCGGAATTTATAGTGGTTCAGCCAACAATGCATACGTTCATTCCTCCAAACCGCGCTTGAATCTTTCATTATCAAAAGTGAGTCCACACTTTACACCATGAGTTTTCCGTGACCCATTCACAATTACGAGTTTTGTCCCCTAAGTTCACTCTAAATATTTACACAAGAGTTTTATCACTTAGGTTCACTCTTAAACATTTACATCAAATACACGCTTTTGAGTATACCCACTCAACAAGGGATTTCAGTACCACAAGTGTTTAAGATATAAAAAGTTTACAACATGACTTGAGTACTCACAATAGATAAAGAAGATTAAAAATGTAAGTTTCTAACTCAAGTAATTTCAAGCTTACTAAATGTGTATGAAGGTGAAGTGTGTGAGCTTTGAAGATCAATAAAGTAAATGAATGAGAAGATTTATTTCTCTCTTTATTTTTACCTTGAAAGAAATGTTGGAAGGTGTTGAAAAATCTTGCAAAAATGAAATTGAGGCTCAATATATAGTGAAAGTGAAAACTACCACAACTCTATGTTCTAAGATCGGTATGCCGGTCTACAAGAGCTGGTATACTGGTCATGCAATATAAATGGCTATATGAATATGACCGTTGAAGATTAAAGCACAGTCCAACCAGATTACTGATCGATATGGTGACCGATATGTCGATTAGCTAATCGGTATGAAACGTCTCGGTTCTAGTAGCTACACAAACTCTAGACTGACCAGTATGGTAGACCGATATAAAGTAGCTCAATTCAGATAGCATGCAAAACTGGCCAAGGTAGAGCAAGAACAGCGATATGCCGTATCAGAGACTGATATGTCGGTCTCAGTGTAAAAACTCAGGATTTGAAAATTTAAAAATATTTTGCACATGACCCTAATGCATCTATATGAATGTGTATGAATCTTATGAGTTTAGAATACTTAAATTAACAACTCACATATATTGAGAGCCTTAAGCTAAGATTACACTAGATATTTTCGTTTGGCGCTTTAGTTTTCACATCAGATATGCTTCGACATGTTTTTGCAATGCTCGCGAATGCACGTCGAAGTCTATAGCGTTGCATCATCAAAATCCTTTATTAAGTATTATGGCGCTAACATATTTCTTGTAAGAGCCTGGGGCAGCCGGAAATTTTACTTGCTCTGTTTAAGCTCGGATCATGTAATTTGACAATGAGATTTCTAACATTTCTAAAAAAACGAATATAAAATGGTAGAAATGATAAACTTGAATATTAGGTAGGAGAAAATGGCTCATCAAAGTAAAGTAAATAAAAAGGTAATAATGCAAGCAAGTGTTGTAGAATAATCAAATTAATATTTTTGCCAATAAGCTTTTACATTAATTATTTCAGTTCCAGCTGTCACATTTACATTTGAATTTTTTTATTGAAGCAAGAAAATATTAATTGTATTTTATGTTTTTTTATTTATAGTTGTTGGAAATTCTTCTAATATTATTTAAAGGATGAATATGTCTTTTGGATAGGAGGGGTGCATGGGAGAGGTACAACCCTTTGGAGGATAGCACCCCAACCCAAGGGGTGCCCTATTGGCAACCTTCCATGTCTTATAAAAGAGGCACTATATCCAATTTCAGAGATATACAGTAACATCTGAATTTTAGAGTCACATTTTCATTGTTTGAGAGAGAGTTCCACCAATTTCCTAGTTCAAACACTTGTTAATGAGTGCCCATTGAACAAGAAGCATCCAAGGAATCCTGGGAGAACATTGGCCATTTCGAATCCGTTAGCACCAGAGACGGAGGCTAATAAGTTCTTAAGGACAGAGAGATCTCGACTTGGATTCATTCTTATAATTTCCAGGTTTTCTTCAAACTTCAAGTTTTAGGGTTTTGCATAGATTGGTTAGTATTCTTGGTTGTGATCTGTTTGTTTGCATGTTATTCTGCTGTTTAATGACACAAATCTTACCACAATTTAGTATTGTTAGATAGTGATTCGCATTCTAGGTTAGAAAATTTTCTGGGAAAATGTTGTCTGTGCATGAAAAATACGTAAGGCAAAAATATGAAAATTCGTAAGAACGTTCGAACGCGTCTTCAAACACAACTCGAACGCAAGCCTTTTTCCTAAGAACGTTCGAACGCGTATTCAAACGCAAATCGAACGTAGACCTTCTGACTTAGTTCATTCAAACGCGTCCTAAACGCAACTCGAATGCAAGCTCTCTGGAATTATTCCGTTCGAACGCGTTCTCGAACGCTATACGAACTTGAACTCTCTGGAAACATTCCGTTCGAACGCGTTATAAAACGCTACACGAATGTGAACTCTTTGGAACACTTAGTTCGAACGTGTTCTCGAATGCAACACGAACGTACACACACTGGACAGTCTCGTTCGAACGTAGATACAAACGTGACACTAACGAATTAGTCCTGGAATTGTTATAAACTGCAAAGACTTAGATTAATTTAAGTGTATATAATATTAACTTAGTAAATCATATACTGAAACACAATAATATTGGTAGTATAGATTTAAGTTATTATTAGGGTGTTCAATTATCACAAGCATACACATAGTGATAAAATTGAAAATTGATTGTGTGTTGCATACTTGGGTGAGAATTTAAAGTGTGAGAATTTAAAGTGTAATCATACACAAGTAATTCCATCCAATCTTGATTGACACTTACACATATATCTACACATATCGATATTGTATTGTGAAATTGAAAGTGAAATACTAAAGTTGAATTGCTAAGATATTCTGTCAAAAAGGCGATAAGAGCCTAAGTGGTCAGGGACTTAAGTGGTTACTCCGGAATTGTGGGGATTGTTGGAAATTCTTCTAATAATATTTAAAGGATGAATATGTCTTTTGGATGAGAGGGGTGCATGGGAGGGGTACAACCCTTTGGAGGGTTGCACCCCAACCCAAGGGGTACCCTATTGGCAACCTTCCATGCCTTATAAAAGAGGCAATATGTCCAATTTCAGAGATATACAGTAACATCCGAGTTTTAGAGTCACATTTTCATTAATTGAGAGAGAGTTCCACCAATTTCCTAGTTCAAACACTTGTTAAGGAGTGCTTCTTGAACAAGAAGCATCTAAGGAATCCTGGGAGAACATTGGTCATTTCGAATCCGTAAACACCAGAGACGGAGGCTAATAAGTTCTTAAGGACAGAGAGATCTCAACTTGGATTCGTTCTTATAATTTCCAGGTTTTCTTCAAACTTCAAGTTTTAGGGTTTTGCATAGATTGGTTAGTATTCTTGGTTGTGATCTGTTTATTTGCATGTTATTCTACTGTTTAATGACACAAATCTTACCACAATAGTGAATAAATTATGTATGGCCCAATGAAACCACATTTCCAAGGACCGTCATGTTTGTGTTTGAGTGATCGTGGAAGAAACGATAGCCATGATTACATCGTACTACTACGAGGTTTGTTTAATTTCTGGATTAATTGGGTGCTTATTAAAGTACAAATTTGATGGTTTGATATTAATCTCGATGGAAATTATCTCAAATCTATCCTCAATTAGACACAAATCCGAAAATATTATAATATATTTGATTTTATTATTTTCCACCTAATATTACAAAATTATGTATTTTTCCATTTGAAATTACAAAATTACATTATATTACACCTAAAAAGTGCAAAACATTATCAATTTTCCATCTTAAAAACATGAAAATTGATACATTTTTGAAATTTTGGATGGAAAAATGACAAAGTCAAAAATATTATAATTTTTTTTTTTAGATTTTTACATAATTTAGGGTGGACTAAAGATAATTTCCCTAATCTTAATTATAATAATAGTCTAAGTGTGACATTTTTTTTACATGACAAAATACATGTACTTTGCGTGTATTTTGACGATAAAAAATTTATATAAACCTGACTTGATAATGATTTTATAAATATATATATATATATATATTGTTGACGGCTGATTTTGGTCTCAGGGTAATATGGGAATATCACCTCCGAGATAATCCTCATTCAATAGTGAATTTGTTTGGTTATGGGGGACCAAAAGCAAATTTAGCAAAAAACAGATAAACACACCAATCAACAAGGAGATTTAACGTGGTTCGGTGGATTTTGATCCGACCTACGTCCACAACACAAGCAGGGTGATACTTTTATTACTCAAACAGGCTTTTCCGATCTCTTTTTTGTTTTTACAAGTCAGAGCTTGATGATTCTGATGCCTCTTACACATACTCTACCCTTCTATTTATAATAGTACAGAAATCAGATTCATATTCGTATAAGAATTCTTCAGTGGAATCTGTCTTCTCCTCTTGCAAGGATTTCTCATCTAAAACTACATTTACTTTCTTTTATCCTACTAGGACTCTGACTCATCAGTTTTCCCCATGAAAATAGGATAACTTGTCATCTTATCCGCAAGAATAGGGTGTCATCTTCCGGAGCATATCTCGCTATCTGGTCGGTCTTCATGAGGTCGGTCATGATAGTTTTTTGTACTGGAAGTGCTTCTGTCGACCTGATAAGTACTCGGTCACCGATCATCTAGTGTTCGGTATCTTCATGTTGTGGTCGGTCTTTTATTGTAAAACGCTTGGGCCCTTACTGCTGGCTTTTTATGGGTCGGGTCGGTGTTAGGGATCTCACCCAAGAAGGGAATTACTTTTCTACCCTTGTCATGCTGTTTTAAATATCATTATGCCTGAAAACACCATCAACATCTGTCCCCTAGTTCTTGGCTCCAACGAGTATGCGAGTTGGTGCCGGGAACTATACAAAGATGGTGTGCTGGTTACTCTGCTGGTGGTCGACTCGGTGTTGAATCAAAGTGTTCCGCCGCCTTTTTTCAAACGCCTTTTCTTGATACGCGCAACAGTCACGTCTGTTTAAATGCCTATCAAATCATCTTTAGGGTTTTTTCTAAGTTCGACACTTGTCAAACATTCGTCTGGTTCCCGCCAAAAAGGAAGCGAATCGACCGTGTAGAGATGCTTTATCAGTGCGCTGATCTCAACCGTCTGTTTAATTTTGGCAGACCTCTTTTGCAGTTGACACTTGGTGTTTATCTGGGTTTCCTATTTCGATCTAACGGCCACGAGCGTCCTGATTATGGCTATAAGAAGACGAGGCTTTCACTGTGCACTATTTTTGGCAAATTCTTCTCCCTACCTGTAAACATTTCTCTACTCCAACCGTGACTCGTTCGACTCAGTGCTCTTGGAGTTTCTCTCTCCGCGGTGACCTGTGAACATAAGTGACGGGAAAACCGCACTGTACAACTTTTAGTCTTTTTGAAAAGAACAAGTAAGTCTTCTGAACGACCTCTTCCCCTTTTTGTGTGATGTGAATCCTTTGTTAATTTTTGCTGTTGCTAGGTAGTGACTTATGGCTTGTCGAATTTTGTTAGGGCCTTTTTAGAACCCATCTGCTTAGCTAATACGGAAACCTTGAGTAGTTTTTTAGCTACAGACTAAATTCCCCTTCATTTTCTGTTTTTCGGATGTCAGGGATGTCTGACAACAGTTCTTCCCCTAAAAACCATGTTAAACCCTCCACTCCCCCTGCTGAAGAGCTCTCATTGGGCTCGGGGGCACCCAGTGTGGAAGACCTTGACACTACCCCTACCCCTTCTGAAGTTGAGCATGATACTTATCACTAGAGGGTCCCTCGGAGGGATCCAGAGCCCAGTGAACTTGACAGCTCGGCTCTGGATATGAATCGGCCTTCCAAGATAACCGAGGACGATCTAGCGACGCTGCGGCTACGATACGATATTCCAATAGATATTGCCCTTGAAGTTCCCGGCCCGATGGATCGTGCTAGTCAACCTGATGAGGGCTCAGTGGCACTTCTTCCTGCTTTTTTTTGAGTGTGGACTACGGCTGCCGATTCAACCCTATTTCGCCTGGATGTTGGCCGAGATGGAGATCGCCCCTTGTCAGCTGAGTCTAATTAGTTGGAGGATTTTGGCCGGGTCGTATGTAGCTTGGCATCGGGCGGGGCTTGGCGAACCTTCTTTTGAAGAGGTGAAGAGGTTGTATCGGTTGAAGGCCAACCCAAAGACTCACCACGGTTGGTACTACCTCTTTGCTTACGACAGTTCGTCAAACGTCGTTCGAAAGCTCCCTGATTCCAATAAGAATTTCAAAGACCTCTGGTTCTGGGCCACTGGAGATTGGGGACGGACCTTGAGGTCGGATGATGGGGAGATCTTGGTACCGGATATCTTTAGAGCGGGAGGTTAGGAGATTTGACCTTATCTTTTCTTCTCTTAGCTTTCCTTTGTGTTTGGATTCTTACCCATTTTCTTCTATTCTTCCTAGCCTGTTGGAGGGATGCTCCCAAGGTTTCCCACCAGGTCCGGAAGCGGGTATTCTGGGCTCGGCGGTATGCCGCTCTTTGGAGGGAGTTGGTAAATGATATGGCTTTTGCTGAGTCAGGCCTGATTCGGGTTGCTCCTCCAAAAGTCTCGGGTCGGATAGGTAGATCTGTTACTGTTTCTGTTTTTTTTTTTTTAGAAGGAAATATCGCTTATGCTCTTGCCAAAGTCCCGTACTGATCATGCCTTTTTCCTTTTGTTCTTACAGGCATGTCGAAGAGGCCACAATATCTTGCTAAGTTGACCGGTGCTTCAAAGAAAACTAGCCCCGGTGGGGCCGGTACCTCTCGAAAGCGGCCTGAATCTTCTGAGTCTAGAAAGGTGACCGTGGGGGCGGAGCGGCCGAGCTCTCAAGATTTATCTTCATCATCCGGTGTGCCCCTACTAGGTGTCACCCATCCTGCTAGCCCTCCGAGACCTTCTCGGAGAAGGAAGCGTCTATTTGGGGCTGTGGATACTCAGGTACGTCGGGAATTGGAGGAGGAGGAGTCTCCGAGCAGAGGAGTTCCGGTCCGGCAGGGGGGTCCTTCCAAGAAATTGAAAGGCTCTGTGATTCTTGTAGTTGATGACCTTGGGAAGGACATTAGGGAAGCTACTTCTCATTTGGTGCCGGCTTTCAATGAGCTAGCCGAGGCCGTTCCTCCTGAGAAGATTCCGAGGTTCGAGGACCTTTCGCCCGAGGAGGTGGTTGCAAAGCTGTGCTCCCAGCTGGCCCAGGTTACTTCTATTACTTCTCTTCTTTAACCGTGGTGTCTTTCATACTTTGTTTTATTTTCCTAACTTCTTTCTTCGGCAGGTAAATTATTTGGCGGCAAAAAACAAGGACCTGTTTATAAGCCTTTTGTCTGAAGGCGGCCAAGCCCAGAGGCTTCAGAATCGTCTTTCTGAAGTGGAGACTAAACTTGCGAGTGCGGAGGAAAAGAATAGGGATTATGAGCTGGCCGCGGTTGAGTCTCTTAAGACAAATAAAGCTCTCAAAGCCGTCGCCACTCTAGAGCGGAAGAATGCCGACGAAGCTAAAGCAGGTCTGGCGGATGCCCGGACTGAGATTGGGATCCTTAAAATGGAAATAGGCAGTGTGGAGTACAAGCTGCGGGTTAAGGATGAGGAATTGGCTCGGGTCCGTGATGAGCTTACGAGGAGGGGAGCTGAGTTGGAGGCCGAGAGGGATGCAATCCGTCTTGAGGGGGTTGGTGATTGTGCAGAAATTATACCGGTGGTTCTGCCCAACCTGGATATGGGGCCAATCCATGCAGCTATCCATTTTTGCAAAGGGGAGATGTCTGAGGAGGAGTTTCAGAAGTGTCTCCCCCTTCTTCCGAGGAGGCGATGGATCCCGACCCAATTTCGGTTGCTCCGGTCCTTCATGTTCCCTAAGAAATCCTCCCTGAGGTTCCTGCTCTTGTCCCTGAAGTGAAGGTTTCCCAGGTTGACGTGGTTGAAGCTGCTGTTCCCCCTTCCGAAGCCAAGCCTACCCAACTGACGTCTGAGCCAACCAGGGAAGAATGTCTCGCCCTCGTTCGGGTTGATTGAGAAGGGGTAACCCGGACGAGGCCCTGTGTATACTTAGCTTTTTTGTAATAACATTTCAAGCTGTATCTTGATATATATTGTTGACGGTGGATTTTGGTCTCAGGGTAATACAGGAATATTACCTCCGAGGGAATCCTCCTCCAATTGTGAATTTGTTTGGTTATGCGGGAAACCAAAAACAAACTTAGCGGGAAACCAAAAACAAACTTAGCGGAAAACAAGAAAATACGCCAATCAGACAAGGTGTTTTAACGTGGTTCGGTGGATTTTGGGATCCGACCTACGTCCACGGACAAGAACATGGTGGTGCTTTTTTATTACTCAAATACACTCATCGGGTCTCTTCTTTGCTTTTACAAACAGGAGCTTGATGATTCTAATCCCTCACTCTTGTGATGATTTTCAGATGATGCCTTCCACTTGTCCTTCTACACTCACTCTACCCTCCTATTTATAATGGTGAAGAAACCAGATTCCTATTTGTACAAGAATTCCCAATTGGAGATGGTCTCCTTTTCCTATCAGGATTCCTAGTCAAAGCTATTCCATTTTCCCATAAGGATTCCTAATCAAAACTATATTTACTTCCTTTATCCTATTAGGATATTAAGTTATTACTTTACCCCATTAAAGTAGGACAACTTATCCCTTTTCCGCAAGAATAGGATGCTTTATCTTCCTGAGCATGCCTCGTCATGTGCTCGGTCTTCATGAGGTCGGTCATGATAGCCATTTGAACTGAGAATGCTGCTGTCGATCTGATAATGCTCGGTCATCCGATCTCAAGTGCTCGGCCATTTAGTATAAAGTGCTCGGCCTCTTACCGTCAAGTTGTCGGGTCGGCTTTAACGGTCTCGATCAATGGAGTTACCCCTTTTACCCCTGTCGTGTTGTTTAAATAACATAGTGCCCGAAAAACACCATCAACATATGTCCCCTAGTTCTCGGTAACAACGAGTTTGTGAGTTGATGCCGGGAACTATAAAAAAGATGGTGTGCTGATTGCCTTGCTGGTGGTTGCTCCAGAAATCACCGAGAAATTGTCTTTGCCATCAACTAAGTCTTCTGTTTCTATCTTCATATCCTCGGTTTATTGGAGATGCTGACTCTATTCAGAATGATTCTCCACCTCAAAGCAAATTGCTTACTTGGGTCGTTCCATCAGGAGATGAAGTTCCTCTTGTTGTCCAAACTAAAAATGATTCCTCTTCTGTAATATCTGTACCAGAGATTTGGGGGTCCTGACCCCTGACTGATCCAATCTCGATTGTGAGGAGAAAATTTTGCCTCTGAGCTAACGATGATGTGCTCGGTGGCATGTGATCCTGTCTCGAGCTGTGAGAGATGCTCGGGCCTGGGGGAACGTTACGTCCCCAGTCCGAAGGACTGACTCGGTGGGACGCAACCCGACCCCGAGCTGAGAACGACACTTGGACCTGAGGGAATGTTACGTCCCCAGTCCGAAGGGCTGACTCGGTGGGACGTACCCCGACCCCGAGCTGTGAAAGGCACTTGGACCTGAGGGAATGTTACGTCCCCAGTCCAAAGGTCTGACTCGGTGGGACGTACCCCGACCCCGAGCTGTGAAAGGCACTTGGACCTGAGGGAATGTTACGTCCCCAGTCCGAAGGACTGACTCGGTGGGACGCAACCCGACCCCGAGCTGAGAACGACACTTGGACCTGAGGGAATGTTACGTCCCCAGTCCGAAGGGCTGACTCGGTGGGACGTACCCCGACCTCGAGCTGTGAAAGGCACTTGGACCTGTGGGAATGTTACGTCCCCAGTCCGAAGGGCTGACTCGGTGGGACGTACCCCGACCCCGAGCTGAGAAAGGCACTTGGACCTGGGGGAATGTTACGTCCCCAGTCCGAAGGGCTGACTCGGTGGGACGTACCCCGACCCCGAGCTGAGAAAGGTACTTGGCTCTGGGGGAATGTCACGTCCCCGGTCCAAAGGCAGACTCGATGGGACATCGCCCGACCCCGAGCTGTAAAAATCACTTGGTCATGGGGGAATGTTACGTCCCCAGTCCAAAGGCAGACTCGGTGGGACATCACCCGACCCCGAGCTGTGAAAATCATTTGGTCCTGGGGGAATGTTACGTCCCCAGTCCAAAGGCAGACTCGGCGGGACATCGCCCGACCCCGAGCTGTAAAAATCACTTGGTCCTGGGGGAATGTTACGTCCCCAGTCCAAAGGCAGACTCGGCGGGACATCGCCCGACCCCGAGCTGTGAAAATCACTTGGTCCTGGGGGAATGTTACGTCCCCAGTCCAAAGGCAGACTCGGCGGGACATCGCCCGACCCCGAGCTGTAAATATCACTTGGTCCTGGGGGAATGTTACGTCCCCAGTCCAAAGGCAGACTCGGCGGGACATCGCCCGACCCCGAGCTGTAAAAATCACTTGGTCCTGGGGGAATGTTACGTCCCCAGTCCAAAGGGCAGACTCGGTGGGACATCGCCCGACCCCGAGCTGTAAAAATCACTTGGTCCTGGGGGAATGTTACGTCCCCAGTCCAAAGGCAGACTCGGTGGGACATCGCCCGACCCCGAGCTGTAAAAATCACTTGGTCCTGGGGGAATGTTACGTCCCCAGTCCAAAGGGCAGACTCGGTGGGACATCGCCCGACCCCGAGCTGTAAAAATCACTTGGTCCTGGGGGAATGTTACGTCCCCAGTCCAAAGGGCAGACTCGGTGGGACATCGCCCGACCCCGAGCTGTAAGAATCACTTGGTCCTGGGGGAATGTTACGTCCCCAGTCCAAAGGGCAGACTCAGTGGGACATCGCCCGACCCCGAGCTGTAAGAATCATTTGGTCCTTGGGGAATGTTACGTCCCCAGTCCAAAGGGCAGACTCGGTGGGACATCGCCCGACCCCGAGCTGTAAGAATCACTTGGTCCTGGGGGAATGTTACGTCCCCAGTCCAAAGGCAGACTCGGTGGGACATCGCCCGACCCCCAGCTGTAAAAATCACTTGGTCCTGGGGGAATGTTACGTCCCCAGTCCAAAGGGCAGACTCGGTGGGACATCGCCCGACCCCGAGCTGTAAGAATCACTTGGTCCTGGGGGAATGTTACATCCCCAGTCCAAAGGCAGACTCGGTGGGACATCGCCCGACCCCGAGCTATAAAAATCACTTGGTCCTGGGGGAATGTTACGTCCCCAGTCCAAAGGCAGACTCGGTGGGACATCGCCCGACCCCGAGCTGAAAGAGGTACTTGGCTCTGGGGGAATGTCCCGTCCCCAGACCAATATGCATGACTCGGTGGGACGTAACCCGACCCCGAACTGTAAGAAACATCGATCTCGGCGGTACAAGAGCAGACCTGAGCCGGAAAGAAACATCGGTCTCGGCGGTACAAGAGCAGACCCGAGCCGTAAAATATATATCAATAAAACGGACTCGGCGGCACAAGAGCAGACCCGAGCCGTAAAACAAATATCAAAATCATTGTGTGAGCCATAACAAACAAGCATAATCAAATGTCAACCTAAGTCATAAGAGGTTTTACTCACCTTTTTGGGATCTGTTGCCTTTCTTGCAACTCTACAAGGGTCACTACAAGCAAGGCTCTTCTTAATACATCCTCTCTGCATCTCAGCTTTCCACGCATTCGACCGGATGACTTCCGCTATCAACTTGGTCGACCTCAAAAATCGAATGGTCCATGTACACACTGAGATAGCCTTCTTTCACCAAGTCTTCCACCTGCTCCCGCAGGTCTCTGCACCCATTCGTGGCATGTCCCCTTACGTTGTGGTCATTTCTCTGATGGTGTTCCCTCTTCGGGATATTTTCTCCTCATTTTCTAATTGAACGAATTTTCTGGCCACCTCTAGGGCGGTTGCGTAGTCCGGGGTGTCCTGGATCCTTAGGTGGGTCCATAGCCTCCCGACTTTCAAGGCTCCTTTCAAGCTTTCCAGGGCCTCGGGGGATTCATACCCTCCGACTTCGAGTACCATATTGTGGTATCTTTCAATAAATATTTTCAAAGGTTCATCGTCTCCTTGTTTCATAAGTCTTAGTTCTCCAATTGTCTTTCTAGGGACACAAGCCCCCTTGAAGTGTCGTATGAATGACTTTCTCAGTTGTGCGAAGCTGCTGATGCTTCTTGGGGCTAGGCTTCTATACCATAGGATGGCCGGTCCGGGTAGAGTTAAGGGGAACACTTTGCAAATGGCGTCCCCTGTTACCCCTTGTACCTCCATTAGTAGGACGAAGTCTTCGATGTGGGTTTTGGGATCGGTACGGCCCTTGTATGGTGTCATGGTCGGCATGCTGAATCTTTTTGGGAATTTCTCCGATTTTATTTCCTCCGTGAGGGGGGACTCATCTTTGATGTCCTGGACATCTCCCCTATTTGTATTGGGGTATACTCCCCATTTGACCAGCTCCTCCCGTAACCAAGATTTCATGCTGCTGTCTTTGATTCCATGCCGCCCCATGTGGTTTCTTTTCTTTCTGCTACCTCGGGAGTGGCGCTTCTCAGGGTCGGTGTCGTCCCGCACTTCTTTGGTATGTTCTTTTCCTCTCCTCCGGGCACTGTGAAGGCTATCGTAGGAGGGATCTGGTGATGATTTATCATCTTCCTCTTCCCATGTGTCCTCGGTTTGGGAATCCCTTTGTACTACCACGGATCTTCACCCTGTAGGGTTCCCTCCTTTGAGGTCTGTCGTCTTCGCTTGTATCAACAATTCTCTTTCCTTCCGCTATCTCACTCCTTCGCCGGCTAGTCCCGGCCTCGAATTTTCCGTCGCGTGCTCCTTCCATCCTTTCCAACCGGTCTACTATGGTTTTTAGTAGAGTTTGGTTTTCCTCCCTTTCCTTCCTAAGGTTTTCCTCGATCTTTTCCATCCAGTCTGCAGCCGAGCTCCCTGATGATTGTTGGTTTCCGCCTTCCGCCATTTGTCTTATTACGCGAGTTGCTTTTCGTAGAGTTCCCCACAGACGGCGCCAACTGTTGACGGTGGATTTTGGTCTCAGGGTAATACAGGAATATTACCTCCGAGGGAATCCTCCTCCAACTGTGAATTTGTTTGGTTATGCGGGAAACCAAAAACAAACTTAGCGGGAAACCAAAAACAAACTTAGCGGAAAACAAGAAAATACGCAAATCAGACAAGGTGTTTTAACGTGGTTCGGTGGATTTTGGGATCCGACCTACGTCCACGGACAAGAACAGGGTGGTGCTTTTTTATTACTCAAATACACTCATCGGGTCTCTTCTTTGCTTTTACAAACCGGAGCTTGATGATTCTAATCCCTCACTCTTGTGATGATTTTCAGATGATGCCTTCCACTTGTCCTTCTACACTCACTCTACCCTCCTATTTATAATGGTGAAGAAACCAGATTCCTATTTGTACAAGAATTCCCAATTGGAGATGGTCTCCTTTTCCTATCAGGATTCCTAGTCAAAACTATTCCATTTTCCCATAAGGATTCCTAATCAAAACTATATTTACTTCCTTTATCCTATTAGGATATTAAGTTATTACTTTACCCCATTAAAGTAGGACAACTTATCCCTTTTCCGCAAGAATAGGATGCTTTATCTTCCTGAGCATGCCTCGTCATATGCTCGGTCTTCATGAGGTCGGTCATGATAGCCATTTGAACTGAGAATGCTGCTGTCGATCTGATAATGCTCGGTCATCCGATCTCAAGTGCTCGGCCATTTAGTATAAAGTGCTCGGCCTCTTACCGTCAAGTTGTCGGGTCGGCTTTAACGGTCTCGATCAATGGAGTTACCCCTTTTACCCCTGTCGTGTTGTTTAAATAACATAGTGCCCCGAAAAACACCATCAACATATATATATATATATATATATATATATTATCTTTATGTGTCTTTCTTATCTCTTTCTCTTTTTGCTTTTCTTTATGTTTCATGTTTATCCGAACACTTGAGACCCCTCCGTGGGGGACAACACGAGCTGGGAGGGACGTAAACGATCCCGAGCTGAGGGAAACACTAGGCTCTGGGGGAATGTTACCTCCCCAGTCCAAAGAAGACCGACTCGGTGGGACGTAACCCGACCCCGAGTTGAGGAAAACACTTGTCCCTGGGGGAATGTTACCTCCCCAGTCCAAAGAAGACTAACTCGGTGGGACGTAACCCAACCCCGAGTTGAGGAAAAACACTTGGCCCTGGGGGAATTTTACCTCCTCGGTCCAAAGAAGACGGACTCGGTGGGACGTAACCCGATCCCGAGTTGATTGGTCATTTGGCATCGGCGGTACTAATCCAGCCCCGAGCCGATCAGTATAATGGCCTCGGCGGAACGAAATCCAGCCCCGAGCCAGGTAATCTTTGGGACTTGTATAGAAGGGAAGTGAATCAACCTTTGAAGCCCTACCAAATCCGGCACGCGCGTCCCCTTGCCATTCCGGTGAAAAACAAAAACAAAACTTTGGAAAATAAAATTAAAAGGTGGGGGTGACTTAGCACTTATCCCAAAAATGTTTTGCAAATATAAACAACATGGATGCCTCAAGACAGCGTCCTGTCCGAGGTCTCCAAAACACAATTCTG
Organism: Zanthoxylum bungeanum; assembly: GCA_019454045.1. Classification (NCBI taxonomy): domain Eukaryota; kingdom Viridiplantae; phylum Streptophyta; class Magnoliopsida; order Sapindales; family Rutaceae; genus Zanthoxylum; species Zanthoxylum bungeanum. Next base: position 3,066 of record SKCR01003818.1, on the reverse strand, counting down.
AATCTTTCAATTCAGAGTCCCGGCGAACCAGGATTTGGATCAATAGAGCGTTTGGATGGTGATGGCACATCCTCTACACGTCGGGTCACTGGGGAACCTGTGTATTGTATGAGGGCTCCTCCTTACCACGCTGGAGCAGGCACACGCCACAGGGACACAACGCATCCCCGTGTTGTGCCTCTCTCAGATCCAAATGATGAATGGATCAAAGAGTGTTCGGGATACTAAGGGTATATTCCTCTTTAGGTCCGGTATCACTGGAGCTAGCAATCGTAACGGGGGTATCATCATCCCCCGTGCTATGCTTTCCCACGGATCCATTTCATCGGGTAAGTGAGGATCAAAAGAGTGTTCGTCACATTAAGGGCATGTTCCTCCTTATGTCCGGCAACACTGGAGTAGGCAATCGCTACGGAGGTATTATCCATCCCTGTGCTATGCTTCTCACGGATCCTATGCATCGAGTATGTCCCTGAGGACCTCGAGCCAAGAGAGATACTTGGTTCTGGGGGAATGTCCCGTCCCTAGACCAATGAGCATGACTCGGTGTGAGGTAACCCGATCCTGAGCTGGACGACCTCGGCGGACCACAGTCCGGGCCCGAGGTGATTGAAACATTAAGGGCATATTCCTCCTTATGTTCGGTAATACTAGAGCAAGCAATTGCCACGGGGTATCATCCATCCCCGTGCTATGCTTCTCATGGATCTATACCTTCGTCCTCGCTTCTGAACGATTCTGGTGTGACTTTATGCTTCTTTATGGTGGCAGCCGTGGTCGGGTAGTTGCTAGTTTTGTGCTCTCTGGTTTTGGACCGTTGTATTGAGTATGTCCCCGGAGTTTTTGAATATGGTTTTGCAAGGTTTATTTTTTAGAAGAGCGGGTGAAAAAAGAGAATTTTTTTATTTATACTCGGGGACATACTGCCCTTCTTACAACTCTCTGTGGGTCATTTTGAGAGAGGCTCTGTATTTGAATTTATGTCCCTTATTTGTTTGCTGCAAAAGAAAAACGAGGTATGGGGAGTTTTACTGAAAGTATTTTCTCAACATCTCGGCGTTCCATGGCTTTTTTAATCTTGTGCCGTCCAGCTGTTCTAAGATGTATACCCCTGGCCTTACTACTTTTACCACCTTGTAGGGCCCCTCCCATTTGGCGCCTAGCGAGCCTTCCTCCGGCCTTCGGGTATTTAGGGTGACTTTTCTTAGCACTAGGTCGCCCGGGATGAAGGTGCGTGTCCGAATCCTTTTATTGTAGAAGCGGGCCATCCTTTGTTGGTAGATTGCTGTCTTTATGGCTGATCTTTCTCTCTTCTCTTCGATTAGGTCGAGGTGGTTTCTGATAAGTCCTTCATTCTGTTTGCTCTCGTAGTGCTGGACCCTGTGGGAGGTCACCCCGATTTCTGCTGGGATGACGGCTTCATATCCGTATGCTAAGGAGAACAGGGTTTCTCCCGTGGAGCTTTTATAGGTTGTCCGGTGTGCCCATAGTACTTCTGGTAATTCCTCGACCCATAGGCCTTTACTGGATCCGAGCCGAGCTTTCAGGTTAGTCTTGATGGTTTTGTTCGTCGCCTCGACCTGTCCGTTTGACTTGGGATGGGCTGGTGTGGCGAACCTTAGGGCAATCTGGAGGTCCTCGCAGAGTTTTCTGAAGCCTTTGCTATCAAACTGCTTCCCGTTGTCAGTGATGATGGCTCGGGGAATTCCGAATCGGTAAACGATATTTTTCTTTAGGAATTCAGTGGCTTTTTTTTTTTTCTGTTATGGCGAATAATTGCTCTGCTTCCACCCATTTGGTGAAATAGTCTATGGCCACGATGGCGTATTTTGCCTGTCCTTTCCCTCGTGGCATTGGCCCAATGATGTATAGTCCCCACTGGGCGAACGGCCAGGGACTGATAGTGTAGTTAATTGCTCTGCTGGTTGGTGGTGGAGATTTGCATTTTTCTGACATCCTTCGCACTTGCGGGCCACTTCTATGCCGTCCTGGTGCATGGTCGGCCAGTAAAAACCTTGTCTTAGGGCTTTGAAAGCAATTGAGTGACCCCCGGAGGGCTTCCGCAGATGCCCGTATGTCTCCCTGAGCACATAATTTGCCTCTTCTTCTGCTAGACATCTCAAGAGGGGGACTGAGTAACCTCTTCGGTAAATTACCATGTTGATTAGGGAAAATCTGGTGCTTTTGTATCTTAATTTCTTGGCCTCCGTTTCGTCTCCTGGTGTTTCTCCTGTTTCCAGGTATTTTCTGATGGGTTGCATCCATGATGTTTTGCTTTCTTTATCTAGAACTTCTACTTCAGATTCCCCCACGCTTTTTTCCGGATGTAATTAAAGGGATTATTCTGGGGTGCTCGGCTTTTGTTGAGGAGGCGAGTCGTGCCAGGGAGTCTGCTTCACAATTGTCTTCTCGGGAGATTTGTTCGAAGCGTACATCCCTCATCTTCCCCGTTAACCTTCGCACTTTCGGTCAGATAGGCCATCATGCTAGGCTCTTTGGCTTGGAATGCTCCCTTTAGCTGCTGAATGGCTAACTGCGAGTCACTTCTTATTACCACGTCTCGGATCCCCAGTACCGTGCATAGTCTAAAACCGCCCAGTATTGCTTCATATTCTGCTTCATTGTTGGTCGCTACGAAAGCGAATTTCAGGGCGAGCGGGATTTATTCTCCTCTGTTGTTTTTAGGATGATTCCCGCGCCATTGCCTTGTGTGCTGGCGGAACCGTCTACAGACATCTCCCATTTGTCTTCTTCTATAGTCAGGACCTGAGGGTTCGGCAATTCGGCGACAAAAATCTGCTAAGGCTTGTCCTTTCACTGCTGCTCTCGGGAGGTAGGAGATGTCGTGCTCACTTAGCTCTACCGACCATTTTACAAGTCTGCCGGAAACTTCGGCCGGTGCAGAATTTGTTTTAGGGGGTGATCGGTGTAGACCCTGATAGGACGGGCCTGGAAGTAAGGCCGCAATTTCCGATTTGTCGTGATCATGAAAGGGCGACCAGTTCATGTACTGGATATCGGGTCTCGGCGTCTAGGAGGGCTTTGCTGATGTAGTAGACAGGTTTC
>SKCR01003817.1:0-36350 GCA_019454045.1 Zanthoxylum bungeanum | reverse complement strand
ATAATCTCCCTCTGAATGACATTCTCGGAATGAGTGTCATTCTTGGTTCGCTCCCAGCTTCATATCGCCAATTCGTGATGTACGTCAACATGAATGAGATTATATGTACCTACCATGAGCTGGATAAGATGCTGCTCATGGCGGAAGAGGACTTAAGGAAGAGAGAGTTCTGAATCGCCCTCCAAAACCTACTTCACTTTTTGCTTCTTCCCAGACCTGGTCAAAGGGAAAGAATAAGAAAGCAAGAGAATAAAGGTTTCGGTTCTCAACCACAGGGAAATATAGTAAAGCCCAAGAGGGCTTCTGACGACAAATGCCATCATTGCAGCAAAGTTGGGCACTGGAAAAGGAACTGTCATGACTACATTGCCCATCTAAGGAAGGAGAGAGCATCTACATCAAGTACATTTATTTTTCCAGTTATTGATATCTTTTTGGCTTGTGAAGTCGTTACATCCAGCTGGATTTTAGATTCTGATTGTCCTGTTCACATTTGCAATTTATTGCAGGTGCTGAAGGAAAGTAAGAAACTGAAGCCTGGAGACATGCAGTTGCGATTTGGGAGTGGAGACTCTCTGGATGCAGTTGCAGTGGGAGTATGTGAGATCCCTTTTCCGAATGGGACACTTTTTTTATATGACTGCTACTTTGTACCAGGATGTGTAGCTAATATTATATCTCTTTTGTATTGGATAGAGAAGGTTATCGTATTAATATTAAGAACTGTTCTTTGTATTTATATGATAAACGTAATATTCAGATCCTTTGTTGTCCAAACCAGTATGGTCATTACACATTGCAAACTTCTAAAGATATTTTAAATACTGGAGTTAATAAACGTCGATTACATGTTGTTAATAATACTGAACTTTGGCATATGCGGCTAGGTCATATAGGCGTTAAACGCCTTACTCAATTGGTTAGGAATGGTTTGATACCAGATCTCACCATTGAACCTTATCCAACTATGAATCGTGTATTCATGGTAAGATGACCAAAGCCCTATTTTCAGGTGTTGGACATCTTGCCACTAACTTACTAGAACTCGTACATTCTGATGTATGTGGTCCACTAAGTCAGACTGCTCACAGTGGTTATTCGTATTTCGTTACCTTTACTGATGATCTCTCATGGTACGGTTATGTCTATTTGATGAGACATAAATCGGAAACCTTTGAAAAGTTCAAAGAGTTCCGAAATGAAGTAGAAAAACAAACTGGTCAATATATTAAATGCCTTCAATCTGATCGAGGCGGAGAATATATGAGCAGTGAGTTCATGGATTATATGAAGGAGAATGAGATTCTCAGTCAATATACACCTCTAGGTACTCCACAGCACAATGGAGTGTTCGAGAGGAGAAATCGGACTTTATTGGATATGGTCCGATCGATGTTGTGTTTTACAGATTTGCCCTATTACTTATGGGGTTACTCTCTTTTAACAGATGCACATCTTTTGAATAAGATTCCTTCAAAAGCTATTCCTACAACTCCGTATGAGATATGGACCGATAGGAGACCAAATCTTAGTTATATTAAGGTTTGGGGTTGTCCTGCCTATGTCAGGATGACTCAGCAAGATATGGACCGGTAGGAGACCAATTCTTAGTTATATTATTTGCATTGAATGATAGATTTTATCAAATACACATTAATTAAATGTCAAATTCTGATTTTGACTAATATCATAAATATATATATGTATTTGATATTTAATGTAAATATAATACATATATTTAATATATTTATATTTAAATAATTATTTAATTATTTAATTGTTAAATAATTAAATTAATTAAAAATATAAATATCTTAATTTTTGATATTTTGTTAAATGACTTAAGTTGCAATTGTTGACTTGTTTGAAAAGCATTAAAGTTGTAATGATAAATCTTACAAGTTGATAAAGCTTTAATTGAAACAAATTGAAAATATCTAGATATTTTCTTTATGCCAAAATTCGGCCAAGGCCAATAGTGTAGGTATAAATTGTTTTGTTTCATTTTAGGGTTTCATAAGTTCATTAGACACAAAATAAACACAAAATAAGTTGAGAGAAAAAGCTTGGAGGCTAAAGAAGAAAGCTTTGAAAAAGCTTTGTTTTTGTAAGTTTTTCTTTAAAGTCTTCAAAATGAAAAATATTTCTAACATGCTTAGCTTCAATTTGTGATGCTTTTATGTTATCTATACTCTTATAGTTTGTGTTTAATTAGTTGTGAACTTGAATGAAAGATGTATGCATGTAAGTAAGCTTGAAATGGTTTCGAATGCTTACTTTTGATTCTTTGGAAATCAAGTTGCCATTCTAGAATTGTGGAGCCACTCCTTGGTGACCTAGAATTTTTCTAGAGTTATTTCAAAGTGGTGAGGCTTGTTTGGTGAAGTAATGAATGGATTAAAGTGTTGGATTTTAAAGATTTGGCAAAATTGGTCAATTTGATGAAATTGAAAAATTAGGGTTCATAACCCATTCCAAAATTGGGAATTTTCATATATGTGATGTATTATGGAGTGTATATGATGCATGTAAATTTTTGGGTTGATTGGATTTGATCTTGGCATGTTTAGAACACAAAAGGACCAAATTATAAAAAACCGAAAGTTTGGGGGTGCTCTCGACAATTTCAAAAAAATTGGGGATTTGTGTGCAATCTGATTTTGATGTATTGGATATGTTGAAAAACATTTTAGAATTGATTTAGAATCATCCAAAATTGTATTTGACAATTTTTGGACTAAAATCATCAATTTGTAAAGTTGTGGGGCAATTCGATAATTACCAAGAAATTTGATTTCTTGTGTAATTTTTCAGAATTTGATAATTGGATAATTAAATAAATAAGTTTATTTGATTGATCCGAGAAAAAATTTGACATCGGAAAAATTTTGATTTTCCATTATTCCGCTGCCTTATCGGATTTTCGCCATAAAACCCCTACAAGTAGAGATGCTCGTAATCCAAGACAATCTTGAGCTTACGATGCCAATCTAGAAAATTTGGGTTAGTGAGTTTGTCTTTGTCAAATATTATGGATTCATTTTATATAACTTACTCTGTTGAAAATAATAGTTTGGTAGTTATTTTGTAATATGCTTTGACCAAAAATTAAGGTCTTTTAAACAATATTGCTCCCACAAATTTTATTCGAATTCCACACTCCCTTATGTGGTAAACAAAAATATTGTTGGATATTTTTCTAGTGGGATGTCGAATTGTCATCGTTAATGTCATGCCTTTCTTTATGGGGTTTGGCACTTTATCTTCAATGAGTCAAAACTCATTTTGTTTTGTATCTCTATATAATGCTCGACCTTTACAACTCTAGCGAATAATGTCTCACCTAATAAGTTTTGACATCTTTACTAGTTAAGCTAGGCCCAACATTTTTCGTCACGTGACACATGTGATTGGCCCTCACCTAATGGCTTTTAGGTTTACAATCATTAGGCTACATATGTGAACACGTCATGTAGTACTTAAACATATGAGGGTCCCTCACCTAATTGGTTTTGGGATTGCCAAAACATATATAATGGGTGATGAACACTAAAAAATGTACATTTTTTAAAAAGAAAATTAATCATTTTATATTTGTAGTTTAATTAATCCCCTTAATTTAGCACATCTGTGAAATAATAATTAAATTTATATTTTATATAATTTTATTGTGATTTTTATTTCTTATGTAGGTGAAATAATACTTTTGATGCTTAACAAGAAAAATGGACTTAACATTTATATTTTGGAGACTAGTGATCGGTGAAATCACTCACATAACGCAAGCGCACGTATCGCTCAAGTAGTATAAAATGTATTGATCCCACGAGGACTTAATATCTATGCTATTAATTGATTGAAGTTAAAGTCTACAAGTATCTAATTGATTGATTGTTGGTTGGATGATGATTTTTATCTAAAACAAGTAAATAAAACAGTGCGAAAGTAAATTTAAGGAAAAATCAATATTTTAAAGCTATCTAGGGTTGTGAATCATTCCAATATCTTTTAAAGATAAAGAGATTATCTCATGTTTGTGCAATATATTGTTTTATTAACCCGGAACACGAAGTTATGCAAAAGCCTCTTCCGATGGTCAGATGCTAACACCTAAAGTAACCCAATTAACTATATTCCTATGTTAATTAAGAAACTCCGAATTCATTAAGTTTAAGTTCCAATTATGGATACCCCCGCCCGACAGGTATATTCATATCCTGTAAGGAAATCTACCTTAAGTGAAATTTATCCTAAGGTGAGATCGTGAGCTATTGAGTCAAAGGCTGAAACCTAAAATCTCTTTTCCAAGTTCATTTTAAGTTTACCATATCAATCTTATTAGGGGCCAGTTAATAAGAAGTATTAAGATTAAGACCCAATAAATAAACCAATATATTACCCAAGGCACAAAATAACCAACTTATAAACCAGTGATATTGGAATTCATCACAACCCTAGATACTGTATTTAATTATAACACATACCTAGGATTATTAAAGACATAAATAAAGAAAACATTATAAAACAAACTTGAGAATTAAAAAGGTAAAATAAAACAATAAAATAAAATATTGGGGGTTAGAGGATCCACTTTTATTATTTCTAATTTAGAAATCTCTCTTATTATAATATATAAATTTGCATGACATTACCAACATACCATATAGGCGATATCCTGATTAAGTCAAATTTTTAATTAATTCCAACCGACCATAAAGGCGGTATCCAATTAAGTCAGGTCAAAATTAATTTAATTAAGTCCAACCAACTGATAAGGTAGTATCCCATTAAGTCAGGTTTTAAAATAATTTATATATTATAACTAAGGGAGATTAATCTAAATTATAATAATAAAAGCTTCACCTTTCACCCCAGCAGAAAGAAGTTACCTATGCATGCAAGAATGCTGTAAATAAACAAGCAAGATACTATCTTCTTAGTATTCTTAAGGAAATCCCCATAAGAAAGTATGAATTTTTCAAATGAAATCGGCCTCAATTTATAGGCAAAATTTGGCTCTGCGCGTCGTGACGCGCGTCGATGCTTGACACATGGCACACGAATTTGATGAGATATTGACACATGGCTCGTGGCTGTTGGCAACTGAATTATTAGCTCGGTGTCGCGAAGGCTTAGCGTCGCGACGCTAACGTCATGCTGACGTAAGGAATGAAGTGTGTCGGCATACTGAATTATTATGCTAACATCATGATGACATAATGATGACGCACGTGCTAACGTGGTGATGATGAGTGTCGGCGGCATAGTAACTGAGGCACGTCACGACGCAGAAGGTGTGCGCGTCGCGACTCAAAATTCCATTTTTCCCCTTTTGTCCGTTTTTCGTCGTTTTAGCCCTGATTTGATTCCATTGAGTCCTGAAATCTTATTAATCTACAAAATAACACAAAACACATCAAAATATTCATAAAACTCAAGAAACTATATAAAATGTTAAGTAAAGTGGCGGTAAATATTGATATATTTTCTGCTTATCAACTAGAAACTTGAAAGGCCATTATATATAATTTATATATCCAAGTAATCTAATTACAAAATGATAAAAGAGCAATTTCATTTGTCACATAGTTAATTTGTACAACAACACCATGTTCTGTACAAATAGTGATGATATTGGTCATAATTGTCCAACACTAAGTATACAAGACCCCAACACTCTACCCACTGCAGTCACTCCCTAGACCATGCTCTGATACCATCTTTGTAACATCCCCGAATTTGAGAGATGTCACCGGCATGGGATAGCAGTACTAACCCAATTAGCCTCTGACTTCCCGACTATATTCTTCACTACTAAACCATCTAAATGCAAAGTCATGCACATGGACCATAGCCCACCTCAACAACATAAAATGCTTTTATTACTTACAACTGTGTACTCAAATATAATTCTCTTTACAACCCTTTAACGGACACTTATAATGACTTATATGACACTAATGTATGCATGCAACTTTACTTTGACTATGACTGGACTCTTATGCTCTCTGACTCTGAACTGGTGGACTCCAAACCCTAGTGACTGCATCAGTATCCGTCCTCCCGAGCTTTTCCTCCAAGAAAACCTGCAACCAAAGAAAACTGGGAGTGGGGGGGTTAGATCCCTATTCGATCTAAGTGAGTGGACAAGAAAACTGAAATACTCGAATCAAAACATTAGGTTTTTAAAACTAAAGTTTCAGAAAATAACTTCATATGAAATCTCTTTTCTGAAAACTTCGTCTGAAATTTATTTAATAAAACTTTTCTTTCTGAAAACTGCTTTTGAAATACTGGTTTCTGAAAGCCGTTTCTAAAATCTGGTTTCTGAAAACTGTATTTATGAAAATCTGATAACTGTGTTGCCCTGTATCTGAAAACCTTGACGTATGAGGGCGTTACGAATCGTCGTCCCCCCATACGGCTAACTGTAGCCAGCAATTGAAATCCATGACTTTGGGGCATTATGTATTGTCGTCCCCCAAAGCATGCCACTACTATCTCTGAAACTGGTGGTCTTAGGGCATTAAGTATCGCCGTCCCCCAAGCCACAAACTAGAACTGGGGGTGCAGATCTATGCTACCAACCAATCTCTGAAACTAGGGTCTATGGATGTTATGTATCGCCGTCCCCCTAGCCCTGAACTAGGATCTGGGGGCGTTACGTATCGCATCCCCCCAGTCCACTACATGTGCACATATCTCTGTCCGTCATTTCTAACTGTGTCAAGTTACATACTAAGGTGAGTTTTTCCCTCATGCCCCGAAAAACATAAAATTCATGCTTTAAATCTTAAAACTGTATCAAACATTTTCTGAAAATATTTCTTTCTTAATTAAAACTCAAATCATAACTATTTATGAAATAACTGTAATAATAAAGCATTCTAACGCCCTAAAAAGGAAAGTAAATCTGATATCAAAACTTAATAAATAAAACCAGTTTGAGAAAAGAGGTCCACTCACTGTTTTGGAATCTAGGCGGCAATACTCGCTCGATGAAGGAATTCTGGTTCTTGGGATAATCTAGAACTGACAATCTTGGTTAGAAATGGGCTGGGGAATATATTCCACAGTAAACTAAATTCTTCCATTCAAATATTTATACCATTTCAAAGCGTATTATCTTATATCATGATGTACTGTGCAATTATAGACTGATACGAGACTTATAGGGCGGCCTCTAACACGCTGGGGTGGAACTGGAATGGTTTAAAATCAATTTGGTGGAATTTATGTCTTCCCGTCGCAACGCAAAGGTCTTGGGCGTCGCGACGCGCATCATCCAGAAGCTTCCCGTGAATTCCAGCACGAGTCGCGATGCGAGCTCTTCCGACGTAGCGACGCAGACCTGATTCCTAGGTTTCTGCATTTCTTTCCTCATGCGTTTCTCACCCAAAAACATCCTTAATACTTCCATATCACTCCCAATACACAATCTAACAAATCACATCAATTTCACACATACTAAACTACCAAGTTATCATCTTTAACTACTCACTCATTTAATCACAAATCCATTATTCTTAAATCAAACTTTAAACTTTTCAAACTCAAATACTTGACTCCATAACTCATTTTCTTTACTTATAAACCATCAATATGCAACCCCTAACATGCCATCATCTCTAATCTACCTTTATTCTTCCAAAATTAAACAAGACAAGATTTGGGTCAAGTTTTCTTACCTTCATTTTCTTGATTTTTCTTCATACTTTAAGCCTCCATTGATGCTCATCTTTTCTCATTTGCTTCATCTTCTTCTTCCTTCTCTCTTTTCTTTCTTTCTTTCCTTCTCTTCTTTATTCTTCTTCTTCTATTCTCTCTTCTCTTCTCTTCTTCACGGTAATTCCTTTCTTTCTTTTCCATTTGCTTCAAATTTTTGGTATTTTTGAATATTATTCTCTTATATACTAAGGCCTTTTTTTTATTTGGAAATATGGAGAAAAATGTGGAAAGATGTAGAAGATTTGAGATTCTTCCATTTTGACCCCGAAATCATTATTCATCAAGATTTTGACTTGTATTTTTGACCAGCGTCTGGTCCTAATGTGGGCAAATGTTCAACGCGGAAGGTGTAGGTCTCGATCTCAGCTTTCCGAAGATATAAAATTCATAAAAATTAGAGTTTATACGAAAATTTACTCCGCAAATATCATAGGCTGTCCAAAGGGAAAACTGTACAGTCTCGTCCCGGGACTTCGAGGAATTTACCGATTGTCCGCAAAGTCGTTCCATGAGTATATTCGAGGCTCAATATAATTTATTTTATATACCTTCATCCTTTTCATAACAGTACATTTGTATACAATAGTAAAAACTACCAGTCGTTACAAATTCTCCTCTTCTTAAATATGATTCGTCCTCGAATCCTTTCTAAACTTGGGACCCTGCCATAGATCAGAGGGTTTACGGGCTCTCTTCCTATACCACCAGCTGAACTGACTTTATACTCATAACTATCTTGTTTCATCTGCTAGGACTCTTTACTTTTATGTGAACTAAGTTACGTTTGCCTTAATCGTTTTACTATGGCTTCCGTTTCGTACCTTGTGCTTCTTAAATTCTTGATCGAGAGGGGGACTCTTTATCATGTTCCTATAATTTTTGCTGGTTACTTTACACTATGGCCATGCTAAAGTCCTTATGATGCACCAAAGATCATCATTCCTAAATCTTTCATTATACTCTGCTTATTCGAATAACTTAGGATCTTGTGGTGCAAGGTCTGACTCTTTATATGCCTTTTTTCCTTTATAGTTGTTCACCCAACGGGTTTATACTAAGTAGGTTGGGTTCTGGTAACTTTGCTGGGAGCTGAACTGTATGCATACTTTTTTGCTTAAACAACACTTCTTGCTGTAAATGGGGGACCTAGTGACTCGGTTCTAGCTATAGTCCATGTTCCTTTCATACCTTATGTTCGTTGTTCCTATAAGTCTAGTTACGGTGTTCTATACTGATTTTCCTTCCATGTTCTAGTACTGTTAAGGTTTATCTCTCAAATACATGCGAACATCACATGCCTTAAGGATTTACTCCTTATGTTAATTGTAACTTGCAGTAACTTATCCCCTTGATTCCGTACTATTCTACACATCTACCAAACCACCCATACCCGTGACTTAGGCCGTCCCAAACCCGTAGTGATTTGGTCAACTAAGTCTGGGGCTGGGTACTTAATGTACTTTACGTGAACTAACACGTAAGGGATCTTTGGTTGCATTTTGATTCTACGAAACCTTGTAGTTACACACTTCGTCTTTACTTACTAGGTATTCTTCTACTACCGTTGTTGCACCTCCACAGCTTTGCTTCTAATCTTTTTCCTTTACACTCTTCTTGCCTTCTGCTTGTCCTATGTTATACTAAGAACTCTCATGGTCTATGTCTCTGATTCCTTATTCAAAGGATATCTTTTCCTTTCTCTATCCATTACTGTGTCTAACACTGGTTCCTTTGTATCCTAGTAAATTCTTGACTACTAGTTTCTTCTTGTACCATACCATCTGATCAACTTCTTTTCTAACTCGTTGATCCAACACTGTCTCTTACTTTTATTATGTTCTTAAACTATGTCTGAAGATCTTTTGTCCAGTTTTCTTCTATTATACTTTCACTTATTCCTGGGAATGTCTTGAGGCAACCATCATGATCAACCTCTGATGCTGCTGTCTAACGAGGGTTGGGAGGGTGAGATCTTCTTCTGAGCCCTTTCTAGTTATGGTGATCTAGTTGCACATACGGTTGAATTATAAGCCTAGAACTCTCGGGCATATATGTTTGGTAACATTTCCTACACTAAGACATTATTGTTAAAACCATCTGGTTGTCTCATCCACTTTACTTTTGTTTACCTTCGACTATCGAACTCACTGCCTCTTTTGAGAAGTTCTTCTAAGATCGTGCTCTCTAAGAACTTCCTTGTATTGCCTCTGTATTGTTTCTTATCTTATCTCTGTTGTTTAGCCTTCTAATTCTTTACGTTCTCTTTTTGAGTGTTGCTACACTCTCTCGTTATTCCTCCTTAATAAGCTTACCTTGCTGCGTAAGTTTCTTTCTTATCACAGTTCCTTGAACTTCTTACATCTCTATTCTTCTAAAAAATTCTCTTTCAACCTCGAATATCTAGGACATCTTTTACTAAATCTCCAGTTCAGATATTACTTTTCATCTAGCTTTTCCCTTCTCATATTAGTTTTCTTAAATTCCTTATATCTTTATTTCCCTGGAAACTCCCTCATTTATGATTGCTTAAGGCATCTTTTTATTAAACCTTGGGTTCGAGTATTATTATTTACCCAATTTCTCATTCTCATTACCATGGGTCTCTTTATAAGTTACTCATTTTAATCCTAAGAGTCATTCTCCCTAATTTCTTTGTATTTCTAAGTCTTTACCTTTTTAAAGGCTCCTTAATTTAATGATGGCCTCTAGACTAGCTCAACTTATTGTGACTTCAAACTATTCTAGCTCATGCTGCTTGTCTATGTCTCTTTGAACTCATTGATTTGGCTGTCTAGCTATCTCGCAATTCACCTAACCTGTCAACTGCTCTTCTTTGTTGGTCCTTCTTTTTCTAGACTCTAAGTTGAGCAGGAAGCATATACATTCTATAGGAATCCGTAGATACGTATTTTGTTTAACACTTAAGCTTAATAACACTCTGGTTAGGTGTTTGCACGCTTTATAGAGTTGAGGTTTCTGGAAGGGAGGGTCATCATTGGTTCCGCTGGGACATGGTCAACTACTCCATGTCTTAAGATTCATTACTCTTTATTGATTACTCTGAGGTCTTCACTTATCTTACTGTCTCCAAACTTATTTTCTTATTTCACTGTACGTACTGAATCTTCTTGCCACTTCTGTTTCTTTCTTGCTGTCTCCATATCCTATTCCTTGGCTCTATGTCATGCTACTGAGGCTAGTGGTAGTTCGCTCTTCTGGCTATTTCCTAAATCTCTGCTTTTTGCTCTTGCCGCCAATCACAACTATGGCACTTTGTTCGATGGTCCATACTAGTACATTCTTCCCTTCTAAAAATCCCCAACGTCACGTGTGTGTTCTTTTATACTTCCATGGTTTTCTACTAGCTGGTGGGCTGATCCTTAGGTTCTACCGCATTGGTCTTGACCGGTGTGTAATCACACGCGTATAACGCAAGCGCACGTATCGTTCAAGTAGTATAAAAAGTATCGATCCCACGAGGACTTAATACATAATCTATTAATTTTATGAGGTCAAATGATTACTAGTATCTAACAGATTGATTGATTGATTTGAAATTGTGATGATTTTGAATTTAAAAACAAGTAAATAAAATTGCGCGAAAGTAGGTTTAAGAAAATTCAATATTAGGAAACTATCTAGGGTTGTGAATCTTCCAATATCATTTTAAAGATGAAGTGGTTATTTCATTTTTGTGTAATATATCGGTTTACTAACCTGGAACACTAAATTATGTGAAAGCCTCTGTCGATGGTCAGACGCAAAAACCTAGTATAACCCAATTGAACCATATGTCTATGTCAACCAAATTACCTGAATTCATTAAGTTTAAGTTCTAATTATGGCTACCCCTGCCCGACAGGTATATGTCTATCATGTAAGGAAATCTAGTAAAGGGTTATCTATCCTCAAGGAAGATCGTGGGCTATTAAGTCTAAGGCTGAAACCTAAAATTCATTTGTCAAGTTTATTTTAGATTTACCAGATCAATCTTATTAGTGGCCAATTAACAAGACGTATTAAGCTTAAGACTTAATAAGTAAACCTTTAAATTACCCAAACTATAAAATAACCCCTTATAAACCGGTGATATTAGAATTCATCACAACCCTAGATAACTAACTTAGTTACGACACATAACTAGGGCTAGTAAAAACTTAAATAAAATAAAAGACATAAAGTAAAATGCTTAAAAGTAAATGACGGAAAGTAAATGCTGAAATTAAATACTGAAAATTAAATGCTGAAAAGTAAATGCTGAAAGTAAATTACTGAAAAGTAAATGCTGAAAGTAAATTGCTGAAAAGTAAATAAAGTAAAAGTACAATAAAAGAAAATGATGAGGTAAAAGGATCCACTTTTATTACTTCTATTTTAGATATCTCCCTTAATATAATATATTAATTTTGCATGATAATTACCAATCAGTCATATAGGCGGTATCCAGATTAAGTCAAATTAATAATTAATTACCAACCGACCAATCAGGCGGTATCCAGTTTAGTCAGGTTAAAACCAATTTAAATAATTACCAACCGACCAATATGGCGGTATCCTCGTTAAGTCAGGTTTTAACTAGTTTATATATTATAACTAAGGGAGATTAATCTAAATATTAGTAATAAAAGTTTTACCTTTTACCCCAGCAAAGGGGAGTTACCTCCTCATTACTGAAAAGTAAAAACTGAAAATTAAAGAAAGAAAAGTAATGTGCGTAAAAGTAAATTGCGGAAAGTAAAAACTGAAAAGTAAAGAAAAGAAAGTACGAAGCGGAAATTAATTACTGAAAGCTGTAAATAAACAAAAAAGATACAATCTTCTTAGTATTCTTAAGGAATTCCTTAGAAGAAAGTATGAATTTACAAATGAAATGGTTTGATATTTATAGGCAAAATTTTACCTCCATCAAATCATCCACCAAATCCATTATTAATTGCTCCACTAATTGCTTATCATGTTTGGTGGTGATTTGATAATTTTTATTATTTATTTATTAATTTATTTTTTGCTTTGAAAATGATTGAAAATGACTTGAATAATTACACACAACACACTTTTGGATGGTTCATCAATTTCGGGTATGAAATATTTAGAATTCGAAATTATTTTGTCTTTAAAAGTTTTAGATCTTTGAGTCTTCTTTAATCTGGAACTTGAATTAGCTCAATCCGATATCGGAGTAAAATGTTATACACAAAATACGACATATGCGTAAAATTGGAATTTCCAAAACTACACTTCGTTAAAACGCCATTTCAAGTTTTCAATCTCCAAAATTAATATGTCAAGTCCAATATTTGCTCTTATTTGACCCACATTTCATCCTAAATGATTTCATTATGTCCCAATATTATTTTATCTGTAAAATAAACTAAAACACATCAAAACGTTCATCAAACCCGAGAAAATAAACAAAATATTAAGTAAAAGGGGCGGTAAATATTGATATATTTTCCACTCATCAGGTCTATCCTGTGGTCTTTTACTAGTGCTGCAAACCTTGTACTGACTTGTCTTGTTCTCTGGGCTACACTGGATTCTCTTTCTAATAACCTCAAAACTTCCTTAATCTTTATCCGGGTGATCTACCCTCCAAGATCCTACGTGAACTTTCGCCAGATTTCTTATGGTCGTCTATGCCTATACTGGTAGGGACTAGGGTAAACATCTTATGTCTTGACGGGCTTCTGTATCCTTATTCTGGTGCTCTATGTCCTAGTAGGGTCTATTCCTCATGTAAGGTAGTTATGAGGTAGGCTCTATCAGGACAACTTCCTTATCTGGTGCCACTGGGGGTTCGAAGACTAGATAGTTTGAGGTATTGTCTCTATCAAATTGTTGAGGGTAAAGTAACTAACCGTTTCTATTTCTTTCTTGGGGATCTAGGTCGGGGTTTGGGTATCTGGAGTTCTCTAAATCCTTTTTGGCATCTAGGTCCATTGGGGCCCTCAAGACTAATATAGGTTTCTTACTTCTATTACCCTTCTTGCTATTCTTCGTTACTCGGGAAACTCGCTATTTATTCAAGGTACTCGAAGGCTATTTGATCCATCCAAAAAGATTTCCTAAGGAGGGAAGGGATCTTACATTTACCAGACAACTCTAAAACTTGATGGGTTTTCTCTATTCTCTTGGCTATTATAGGTTCCTATACTTTCTTTCTGATCTGATCTTGTATCTCTATCTTTTCTTACTTCTGACTACTTAATCCTCATTGCACTTTCCTTACTTCTCTTCTAGCTTTCTCTTTCTCTTTTACTTTCTTGGATAACTTTCTTTGGAACTTACTATCTGGTTCCCTAGCTTGTACTGAACTTCGGGGAGTAATCTATGATGATTACATAATGATTCCTAACAAGAGTAAGGAAAAAGGATTCAGGGGACTTGGAAATACTTACTAACCTGTCTAAGGATCTTGAGGACATACTCGAGGATCAGATACTGGAGAGGTAGTGCCCCGCATACTAGTATCCCAGACATACTAAGTGTTAGTGTTCCTAGAACATGCCAATGATCTCTAAAAGTGATTTGTGTGTGAATAAATCAAAGAGAGTTGCGAAAATACTCACATTGATCGGATTTAGGATTTCAAAAATTCCTTTCTTTGTTTGATGTAATGGAAACTCCAAGCCTTGTATTTGCATTCCAAACTCATGGATTGGTTTCCCTATCACCTTCATTTTTCTCTTTAATGTGCTAGCAAACAAGAATTTTGCAACAAAATTCCTAAGAGAGAGCTTCATGGTCACGGCAATGGAGAGAAATTGGATAAGAGAGATGATGTGAATAGTGACTTATATATCCACTTCTAAAGTTGACCACTTTTAAATTAAGTTGAGTGTTGGTTTTGGTTGTGTGAAATAAAAGCAATCTAAGATTTTCTCAACTAATAACAACTTCCATCAAGTGTCAAACATTTGATGTAAGTTGGTGGGGCCCACTTCAAATTCCAAATTTAAGTCGAACAATCCAACACGCAACTTCGCTCGGGCCCGGGTTCATTTAATTCCGAATTAAACGAATTTACCGTTGCGACTTAATTAAATCCAATTTAATTAAATAATAATGCCTCGTAATATTATTACGTAAGTCGCTTACGAATTAATTCTAAATTAATTCGTTCGCTTGAATTAAAATCCAATTTTAATTCCGCATTGAAATCTAATTTCAATTAATATATCTAATATATTATTTTAGCCCAACTAAATAAATTAAATAGTAAAATCCAATTTAACTATTAAATTTACTTTACCGATTAATTCCAAATTAATCGTGTTCCCTCTTTTAGTCGAATTAATCCCAGATTAATTCTTGGCACAATTAATCCAAGATTAATTTTCTCTTTGGTAATTAATCCCAGATTAATTTATTGCCGTAATTAATCCCAGATTAATTTTCTCTCTCATAATTAATCCTACATTAATTCTTGTTCGAGTCAAACGTCATCAGTGAATCTTCGGGAAGTGACCCAAGAGATCCCTGGATATGTTGGCAGTAAATACGGTTATCGAATTATCCGAATACGTGTGTACCAGGTACCACGTTCTTACCAATTTACAAGACATGGTTGGCTTCTAGCAAAGCACCATGCCTACCCAATTCTCCAGAAATATTCTTTAAAGGAATATATAATCTTTGTCAGGCGTAGTATACGTAGTATTGCGTATTACAATCCAGTATCTATGTCACATGCTAGGCCTGGGGCTGGAATCGTGTCTGCCCCGTACGAAGCATATATTGGATCACTGGTAACTAGTCTCTATAATCGGATAATCATGACCTAGTCATATTATCCCGATGACTGCAGTACTTAAGAGTACTAGTTCCGTATCCTACGTGATCATCATCTCCATATGACTGAAGTGATACTTCCATCTTCACATCACACCCAATACACTACGATTCTCAGTATACCCAGAAGAGGCGTACACAGAACCTGTTAAAGCACCGGAAGACCAAAACCAAAGTATATTGATTGTCTCAAGTATTAGCGATGCAAGTCTCAGGTTAAAACGTAATACACCTACCCTGATTCGGATTCCCATAGACACATAGTCACACTACCAATGGGATTCTGAAGGGTCTATCCAGAGCGAAGCTGTTTCCGTACCATCGGTAAACAGAACCTCATATTACACTTGCATGAGTATCCAATACCCAAATATATGAGAACTATGTCGTTACGCTTCCATAACACGCACAAGTGTAATACTAGCCTATTCCGCATTATCGATGTCCAGTCTCGATAATACTACGACTATGGATATTTAATGATTAACCTTTTTGTGGATTAATACTGTCTCATATCTTATTAATCTGGTACTAATCATATGGACTTTTATCATTTATATATCCAAGTAATCTAATTACAAAATGATAAAAGAGCAATTTCTTTGACTTCCCGACTATATTCCTCACTACTAAACCATCTAAATGCAAAGTCATGCACAAGGACCATAGCCCAACTCAACAACATAAAATGATTTTATTACTCATAACTGTGTACTCAAATATACTTCTATATACAACACTTTAACGGACAGTTATAATGACTTATACGACACTAATGTATGCATGCAACTTTACTTTGACTCTGACTGGACTCTTTGTTGAGTTCTAATATATGTCCCAAGATCAACAAATCAAGCAAAAAAACATGAATACACAAATGGAGAATGCGGAATATACTCACATTGAATTCGGTTTTGATGCAAAGAAGAACAAAAATGTTTTGGCCTCCTCCATGAAGCTCGGCAGTAGCTATATTTGACAGGGGGCTGCTCGGTTTTGGTCCATCTTGTTCCTTGAAGATTCGGCCATTGAAGACCACCATGGAAGCTCCAAGCTTCAAACTTCAAAATCAATTCCAAGCTCACAAACTCAATTCCCTATCACCTTTGTATAACCCTATGGTGTGCTAGCACTTCTCTTCTTTATTTGCTTCTCATTTTTTCGGTCAAACCAGAAAATTTGAGGAAGAAAATCGGTTCCAAAACCGTGAAGGAGAAGAGGAAAAAGAGAGGGAAAAATAAGCTTCACAAAAAACGTGAACTTGCATGGAGGAGAGAGAGAATAAAAGCCTTTTTTATATATATTATTTCATTTACCAAGTAAATAAATAAATAAACATATGTATTACTTTAATACAAAAGTTAAATGGAAAAAGCAAAAGGCAAAAGTCCTTTCACCTTTATTCCCATCACCTTTTACTATTCTCATCAAGTCACTTTAATAAAGTGACAACATGTCATGTCACATCACATCACTCAAAGTGACAAGTGATTTGACAATTGATGCGACTAGCGATTTGACGCTTGATGTGACTTACGTGCCGCGCTCGAATTCGAAATGCGAATGCGCTCGCAATCACTCTAGGGCTCGGGTTCGCTAATTCCAAATTAACGAATTTTTCGTCGCGTCGTAATTAAATGATTACGCCTAGCGAAATCACTATTCACGTCGCTAATGAATTAATTTAGAATTAATTCGTTCGCCCGAATTAAAATCCAATTTTATTCCGCGTCGAAATCCAATTTCTTTTAATATATCAAATATATTAATTTTATCGATTAATTCCAAATTAATCGTTCTCTCTCTTTAATTAATATTTTATCCCAGATAAAATATCTCCGTGATTAATCCCAGATTAATTTTCTCTCTCTTCTAATTAATCTTCTCTCTTTACTAATTAATCCCAGATTAATCATAGTGCGAGTCATACATCATCAGTGAATCTTCAGGAAGCGACCCATGAGATCTCCGGATATGTTGGCAGCAAATACGGTTGTCGGACTATCCGAACACGTAAGTACCTCGTACTACGTTTATACCGATTTACAAGACAAGGTTGGCTTCTAGCAAAGCGCCATGCCTACCCAATTCTCCAGAAATATTCTTACAGGAATATATAGATCTGTATCAAACGTAATATACCGTAGTATTGCGTATATCAGCCCAGTATCAGATAGTCACGTGCTAGGGCTGGGGCTGGATAAGTGTCTGCCCCGTCCGAAGCACATGTCGGATGTCTGGTAACTAGTCTCTATAATCGGATATACATGACCTTGTCATAACATCCCGTCTCCACTATGACTGGAGTGATACTTCCGTATCGTGTGTGACATCATCTCCACTATGACTGGAGTGATACTTCCGTCTTGACATCACACCCAATACACTACGACTCTCTGATAAACCCAGAAGTGGTGTACGCAGAACCGGTTAAAGCCCTATACCACCAAGACCAAAGTCTACCGATTATCGCAAGTATTAGCGATGTAAGTCTCAGGTTAAGACTATACACACCTACCTTGATTTCGGCCTCCCATAGACACAAAGTCATAATACCAATGGGATTCCGAGGGGTCTATCCAGAGCGAAGCTGTTTCCCGTACCATCGGTGAAACACGACCTCCTATCGCACTTGCATAAGTATCCAATACTTATATATATGAGAACTATGCCGTTGTGCCCTCACAACGCACACAAGTGCAATACTAGCCTATTCCGCATTATCGATGTCCAGTCTCGATAATACTCCGGCTAGGGATATTTAATGATTAAACCTTCGGGGACTGATACTGTCTCATATCATTCTCAGTCCAGGAACTAATCATAGGGACCTCTCTTCATTTATATATATCTATGGTGATCTAATCACAAATGATGAGAGTGCAATTTCCTTGTCACATAGTTAATTTGCCACAACAACACAATGATCTGTGCAAATAGTGACGCTATGGGTCATTTTGTCCAACAATCTCCCACTTGGCACATAGCCAGTCACTCAAGTGTCCTACACCCGAACTATGTACGGTTGGCTCAAACTGCTGAGAAATGCATTCGTCAGCGGATTTGCATGATTATCATCTTGATTCGATTTATTCGATCATCACATCGCCACGATATGATCCGAATGAATCAGATGAGTATCTAAGTATGTATCTGGATCGTTGATGAGACCATTAATTCTTTAGCCTGTGCTGACGCCTAGCTCAGCTGCTAAGAGAACTATATCTAATCTAATTAGATTTGTATCGACCCAAATGACTTCTATTGCTGCTTCAGCTGCAGCAACAACCCGCATTTGTTGTTTATTCGGTAACAGTATCTTACTTGGAAGATTTCCAGCTAACTGTACCGTTATTCAAACTATATAGTACCGTTTGCGACTTTTAGTCGTCTTTATCGGTTATGGAAACTTGCTACAGTGACCCCAGTCACTTCAAGTTCTCCTTCTCCATAGACTAAGACAGCATCCTTAGTTCTCTAAGATACTAACGGATGTTTTAACATCAATCCAGTGACTATCACTCGGATTGGCCTGTTTGTGAATCCATATGCTCAAAGCGTATGATACACCAGGTCAAGTACATTTTAAATGTACAATTTCCTAGAGAGTGTTAACAACTCCAAATCTATCCCAGTAGATCTTTATTCCTTGAATAAAGGTTGTTACTCCCCAGAATTCTACGGAGAATTTCTATGAAAGCCAAGCTTTCACCGATTGTTTTATGGGAATTTAATTATCAGTGCTCTCCCACTAACCTCCTTATATACACAAGAATCATTTCGTTTTTGAATTAAATCATACTCCATTATGATTACATCAAAACGATAATTCCTAGAACCTATGCTTGCTTTAATCCAAACATGGATCGAATAACCTGCAAACCTTGTTTGTCGGTTATACAAAATCGTCAAGATGTTGTAAGCATCCTCCAAAAGGTTTCCTTTTCAGGAAAGCGATTTTGATCTGCAACTGACACATTTCATAAATGAAATATGCAGTTATCAACAAGCATCTTCAAAATGGATTTACCATGGCAACAGGTAAAATGTTGAATCGTTATTAATACAATGTTGATAACGATACCTTTCTGTCAAAAGCCCAGCTTTGTACGTTGGTATGTTGCCTTCCATGTATGTCTTCCTTGAAGACGTTTAATGTACCAATAGGCACAATGCCTTGTGGTACAACAACTAGTATCCAAAATAGTTGTTATACATGGAATCCATTTCGGATTCATGACACTTTGTCATAATAGGGAGTCGATACCTTGTATCACTACCTCATACGTAATCAGTTGGTGTACCTTAAAAGATTAACATCTTTATGAGGTGAGATCAGAAACCCATACCCCAGGTTGTTTTCTGACTCTCTCTGATCTACGCGGTTTCTTGTGTATTTGAAGATTAATGGTATAGATTCATCATAGATGAACTATTTGTGTTCCATTACGGACCTTGTCCCTTGAACAGTATTACTCCGATTTTCATCGAGTATCACTATCCTCCCACTGACCACTGCATATCGGTATTCCTCTCAGGAAAAACCGCATGGTGAGCAACAATCACATTGTTCTCATGTGAGATTTATAAGTACTATACTTATGGTTTCCCTTAGGATAACCTATATTGGCACTTATCCAATTTGGGTCCTTAGTTTGGTATCATCCAAACGTTATGCCTGGCATACCCAAATTATCAGAAATGAGAGAAACCTTGTTTCTTCCCTGTTCATATCCTATATGACATCTGTCAAACAGATTTATATGGAACCTTATTCTAAATAAGTATTGCACTGTTAAAAACTTATCCGTTGAAGGAAATGTGTAGCTCAGAGCGACTCTGATTAATCTTATCATGTCTAACATGATTCGGTTAATCCATTCGGACACACCGTCACTTTGACGTGTTCCGGGAGGAGTCCTCATTTGAAAGAATACTATACTCTTTCAAGTACATATGAAACTTACTGCTTAAGTATTTTCCATTACGGTCTTACCGTGGCGGCATAATACTATAGCCGATCTGTTTGTCTATTTCGTGTCGAAACTCTAAAAGTTTCCGATTGTGTTCTTCAAAAGAAACACATAACCATAACGTGATGCCACATCCGTTTAAGGTCACGAAATATTCATATCTACATCTAGCTTAGCTAGACATGGGCCCACTTACTTCACCATGAATAGGGCTAACAGATCGGTGGCCCTTTTACTATTACCAAGTAAATAGTATTTTAGGTACTTTACTAATAAACTAGATTCGTAGACTTTATTTGAATAGTCAAATCAGTCCTGTACCCATTCTTCAAAAGTGTGGATATACGAGTCTTGTATAATTGTGTCCCAGACAACAATGCCACAAATAAGTCTCTATTGATCAAATCAATTTGAGCTATTTATTTGTCATTTTATATGTTTGAGATTTTAATTATATTCAAAATATAAATTCTGTTATTTACATCTAATGTATTTATCTCAGTATCATCTTTATATAAAAAACACTTAGTGTTCTATAATATAAAGGTTTTATCCGCAACGGATTAAACACTGATATAGAGATAATGTCTCTAGTCAAACTAGTTACATTATAACAGTTCCTAATTTAAGTATATACCCAAAGGGTAGTTCCTAAACTTAGGTATCTACGGTCGAAACAGCGACTTTCGTCCTGTTTCCGATTCACAGAGCAATCTCAGCTTGAAGTCAGTATCCTGCTCAAAGCAGATTCTGAACATCAATACATATATTTTATGTACCACACTAAGTATTTAAAATCTAATTTCAATACTAGCTGTGAACATAACTAAGACAAATATTTTAAAGTTAGAGCCTCGCCCTTTCTTTAATCTTTCATGTCTACCATATCCAAATGGTAGTCACTTTGGGATATGTCAATTATCCTTTCAATATTTCAGAAACCTTAGGCCAAGCCTTGGGTTCTTAGAATATCGAAACGATGTGCACCTCGTGCTACATGCCCAATTGCAAACTTTGACTTTATCTCCTCTAGAATAGTCAATTAATTTTCCAAGAATTATAAATTGCAATTTTAATACTTCTTAAATCTAAAATTAGATTTATGACAAGTATATTAAATTAAGCATTAAAGTCATCATCACATAAATCTTCCAAAGATTTTACGCTCTACTTATTTTGCTTAATTTTGGGCTTAAGGTATAATAAGTTATTTTATCATCAAATAAAGTAACCTATTATTTATTCCCAATTGAAAATTAAATCATTTAAAAATTTCAATCCCAGATTATATTTTAAATATCCAACTTTTCAATTTTATCTTGATTACAATAGTCCAACTATTTAATCAACGATTAGTGGTACTATACATTATAATGATTATAATAGTCCAACTATATAATCAATATAATCTAAATTAATTAACCTCAATTACATTGATTACTATAGTCCAACTATAAAATCAACTGTAAACTGAAATTAATTAATTCAAATATATTGATTAATATAATCCAATTATATATAATCAAATATAATACAGTCCAACTGTTTTAAAAAACAACAATTTAAATATTAGTCCAACTAACATTTAATCTAACGACGAAATAATTTGAATGAGCGCGTATGGCGAGTAATTGAACGAGTATTGCAAATTCAATTCTTGCCTCCCACTATTTTTCGGCGAGCCTCTAACCCTCTGTCGAGTACTCGGGAAACCGTGTTTCCTAGTGGGCTAGGATCCCGTTAAATATCACACAATCTTGACTTTGGCCAACAAATTGTATGATAATTAACTAGGTAGATCTCGAAGATCAATTGGATCCCATCCAATCCTAGATCCAGTAGGCGGATATCCAAATCCTAAACATATATCTTATATATGCCAATACATCCAATGTATTACCTAACCTTTTTCCTCTGAATCAACTAGGCCTTGGCTTTGGCACAACAAACCTAGTGATCCCAGTCAGTGTGACCCATTGACCATGAAAGCTTCGTAATCAATGTCGATGGACAAGAAGTGGTCTTGACTTTGGCCAACAAACCACAACTTGGACAAGACACCGATATGGAACAAAGCTCTCGTGATTCAAAACACATCTTCGACGGACAAAGGGCTTGACTTTGGCCAACAACTCAATGCCAATCTCGGATCTTGAGTGAGAATCACTCAATGGAAGGAAAAACACTTGATATTGAGCGAGGGTTTTTCGCGTGCAATTGGCTACCAATTTATTATCTTTATTAAGGTCTCATCATCATACACCTTAAACATGCATTCTAAACACATAATAAAGCGCATATGAAATAAAATAATAATGATATGCCGATGGATACTTAACATTGATCCTAGATCAAATCTCTCATTTTCTCTCTCCAAAGCTAGCACATGTATTTACTTCTACCCGTTACACTACACTTCTAAAGAAACCTCATATACATTGAGGGGAATAGGTGAGAAGAGAGAATACACAGAGTATAGAGGTGATAAGGCTGGACACGCAGGTCCAATAATAAATCAAATTTATTACAATTTCCAAAATGTCCCACCCGACTAATATCCATCGATATACATTATTCATGCATCACAACCATGTATTCATACAAGCATGTTATCAATCAATTCAATTAATTAATCTGATAATTAGTGATCATCCAATGTTCAAACAACGATTTGATTTTTGCTCGAGTCAAACTCGTTTTGCGAATAAGTACTCAAAGTACGAATTCTTGAATTAAATTAAACTACATAATTAAATCCAATTTAATACACATTTAATTCTAATTCACTATTTAATTCCAAATTAAATATTACACTTTTATTAACGAACCTTTACGACTTAAATCCAATTTAATCGCAACGGGTCTCAAAGCCCGATTAACATCTAATGTTTATTTAATTAAAGTCCATGGGCTTTTAATTAATTTCTTAAGGCGTGGACTTTTGGTCAACTCGGGTCAAACCGAACAACCAAAATCCGATCCGGGAGGAGTTACCCCATAAGCCTTTAAATTAATTTTGGCCCATTAGGCCCATTTAAATAATTAAGGTCCATTAAGTCATAATTGGACCTTTTGGATTCGTTTTGGGCCTAATTGGATCCAACCAATTTTGCCTAAACCCAACTTTGTTACAACAAAGCCCAAAAGCCCAATTACAACCTAACAAGCCCAATTTCCAAAATCAAGCCCAAATTAATTAACTTATAAATTTCCAAATTTCACAATTAATTAACCTAAGTGTAATACACAATCAATTACCCAATTAACATTCTAAAACATCAATTAGCCTAATAATCATGCACTTTAACAACCAAATAGTGTCCAACACAATTCAATTAAAATCAAACCCAATTTACATGCTTTCAAGTCTCGGCAATTAGGGGTTTTTCAATTCGATTCGGTTTCAATCCAATTGAATCCACAATCATCATTTCCCAAATCAATTTAACTCATCCAATGAATCAAACAACAAAAATCACCATGAATTTCATGCCTTTGATTTTCGGCCAACCCACTAATTTTGGGAAAAATGTTCCAAATCAAAATTCAATCCGATTAAACTTCAATACAACATTACCCCATTGTTTTAAGTCATCCAATGATCAAACAAAACAAAATTACCAAGACATTAGGGTTATCCAATTTTCGGCCATGCCTCCAATTGGGGAAAATTGATCCAATCCAATTTTCTTGAAATTGATCACACACAATCTCAATTAAACATGTTTTAAGCATACTTAAACATCCAATTTAATTAAAACATGCTCAAACACAATTTTACCCAATTTCAAGTTACATGTTCAACCTAAAAATTGGGGAAAATTGATCCAATCCAATTTTCTTGAAATTGATCATGCACAACATCAATTCAACCTCATTCAAGCATACTATACTAAAAATTTAATCAATTGATGCTCAAATTGAGTTTACCCAATTTTGTCAACTTTGGCCTACACAAAAAATTGGGGAAAATTGAATCCAATCACAATTTCTTCAAATTGATCATAATCAATCATAATTCCAACTCATTTAAGCATACTATAACAAACAATTTCATCAAAACATGCCCAAATTCGATTTTACCCAATTTTTAACCTAACTTTTTTCATGCTGATAATAGCTCAAGATACCAATGTTGAGTTCTAATATATGTCCCAAGATCAACAAATCAAGCAAGAAAACATGAATACACAAATGGAGAATGCGGAATATACTCACATTGAATTCGGTTTTGATGCAAAGAAGAACAAAAATGTTTTGGCCTCCCCCATGAAGCTCGGCAGTAGCTATATTTGACAGGGGCTGCTCGGTTTTGGTCCATCTTGTTCCTTGAAGATTCGGCCATTGAAGACCACCATGGAAGCTCCAAGCTTCAAACTTCAAAATTATTCCAAGCTCACAAATCACTTCCCTATCACCTTGTATAACCCTATGGTGTGCTAGCACTTCTCTTCTTCATTTGCTTCTCATTTTTTCGGTCAAACCAGAAAATTTGAGGAAGAAAATCGGTTCCAAAACCGTGAAGGAGAAGAGGAAAAAAAGAGAGAGGGAAAATAAAGCTTCACAAAAAACATGAACTTGCATGGAGGAGAGAGAGAGATAAAAGCCTTTTATTTATATATATTATTTCATTTACCAAGTAAATAAATAAATAAACATATGTATTACTTTAATACAAAGTTAAATGGAAAAAGCAAAAGGCAAAAGTCCTTTCACCTTTATTCCCATCACTTTTACTATTTCATCAAGTCATTTTAATAAAGTGACAACATGTCATGTCACATCACATCACTCAAAGTGACAAGTGATTTGACAATTGATGCGACTAGGGATTTGACGCTTGATGTGACTTGCGTGCCGCGCTCGAATTCGAAATGTGAATGCGTTCGCAATCACTCTAGGGCTCGGGTTCGCTAATTCCAAATTAACGAATTTTTCGTCGCGTCGTAATTAAATGATTACGCCTAGCGAAATCACTATTCACGTCGCTAACGAATTAATTCTAAATTAATTCGTTCGCCCGAATTAAAATCAATTTTAATTCCGCGTCGAAATCAAATTTCTTTTAATATATCAAATATATTAATTTTATCGATTAATTCCAAATTAATCGTTCTCTCTCTTTAATTAATATTTTATCCAGATAAAATATCTCCGTGATTAATCCAGATTAATTTTCTCTCTCTTCTAATTAATCTTCTCTCTTTACTAATTAATCAGATTAATCATAGTGGAGTCATACGTCATCGGTGAATCTTCAGGAAGCGACCCATGAGATCTCCGGATATGTTGGCAGCAAATACGGTTGTCGGACTATCCGAACACGTAAGTACCTCGTACTACGTTTATACCGATTTACAAGACAAGGTTGGCTTCTAGCAAAGCGCCATGCCTACCCAATTCTCCAGAAATATTCTTACAGGAATATATAGATCTGTATCAAGCGTAGTATACCGTAGTATTGCGTATATCAGCCCAGTATCAGATAGTCACGTGCTAGGGCTGGGGCTGGATAAGTGTCTGCCCCGTCCGAAGCACATGTCGGATGTCTGGTAACTAGTCTCTATAATCGGATATACATGACCTTGTCATAACATCCCGATGGCCGGCCAGCACTTAAGAGCACTAATACCGTATCCTGCGTGACATCATCTCCACTATGACTGGAGTGATACTTCCGTCTGACATCACACCCAATACACTACGACTCTCTGATAAACCCAGAAGTGGTGTACGCAGAACCGGTTAAAGCCATATACCACCAAGACCAAAGTTCTACCGATTATCGCAAGTATTAGCGATGTAAGTCTCAGGTTAAGACTATACACACCTACCTTGATTTCGGCCTCCCATAGACACAAAGTCATAATACCATGGGATTCCGAGGGGTCTATCCAGAGCGAAGCTGTTTCCCGTACCATCGGTGAAACACGACCTCCTATCGCACTTGCATAAGTATCCAATACTTATATATATGAGAACTATGTCGTTGTGCCCTCACAACGCACACAAGTGCAATACTAGCTTATTCCGCATTATCGATGTCCAGTCTCGATAATACTCCGGCTAGGGATATTTAATGATTAAACCTTCGGGGACTGATACTGTCTCATATCATTCTCAGTCCAGGAACTGATCATATGGACCTCTCTTCATTTATATATATCTATGGTGATCTAATCACAAATGATGAGAGTGCAATTTCCTTGTCACATAGTTAATTTGCCACAACAACACAATGATCTGTGCAAATAGTGATGCTATGGGTCATTTTGTCCAACACTCTTATGCTCTCTGACTCTGAACTAGTGGACTCCAAACCCTAGTGACTGCATCAGTATCCGTTCCTCCCGAAGATTGTCCTCAAAGAAAACCTACAACCAAAGAGAAAACTGGGAGTAGGGGTTAGATCGTTATTCGAACTAAGTGAGTGGACAAGAAAACTGAATACTCAAACAAAACATTTAGTTTTTAAAAACTAAAGTTTCACAAAATCACTTCATATGAAATCTCTTTTCTGAAACTTCGTCTGAAATTTCTTTAATAAAAATTTTCTTTCTGAAAACTGCTTTTGAAATACTGGTTTCTGAAAGCTGTTTTCTAAAATCTGGTTTCTGAAAACTTGCATTTCTGAAAATCTGATAATTGTGTTGCTTTGTATCTGAATACCTTGACGTATGAAGGCGTTACGTATCGACGTCCCCCTATACGCCTAACTATAGCCAGCAGTGCAAATTCATGACTTTAAGGCGTTACGTATTGCCATCCCCCAAAGCATGCCACTACTATCTCTGAAACTGGTGGTCTTATGGTGTTACGTATCGCCGTCCCCCAAGCCACAAACTAGAATTGGGGGTGCAGATCTATGCTACCACCCAAGCTCTGAAACTAGGGTCTAGGGGCGTTACATATCGCCGTCCCCCTAGCCCTGAACTAGGATCTGGGGGCGTTACGTATCGCCGTTCCCCCAGTCCTCTACATGTGCACATGTCTCTGTCCGTTAATTCCAACTGTGTCAAGTTACATACTGGGGTGAGTTTTTCCCTCATGCCCCGAAAAACATAAAATTCATGCTTTAAATCTTAAAATTGTATCAAACATTTTCTGAAAACATTTCTTTCTTAATTAAAACTCAAATAATAACTATTTATGAAATAATTGTAATAATAAAGCATTCTAACGCCCTAAAGCGGGAAGTAAATCTGATATCAAAACTTAATAAACAAAACCAATTTAAGAAAAGAGGTCCACTCACTATTTTGGAATCTGGCCGGCATTACTGGCTCACTGAAGGAATTTTGGTTCCTGCGATAATCTAGAACTGAAAATCTTGGTTAGAACTGGGCTGGGGAATATATTCCGCAGTAAACAAAATTCATCCATTCAAATACTTATATCATTTCAAAGCGTATTATCTTATATCATTATGTATTATGCAATTACGGACTGATACGCGACCCATAGGGCGGCCTCTAACATATTGGGGTGGAACTGGAATGGTTTAAAATAGATTTGGCAGAATTTATGTCTTCGCGTCGCGACGCAAAGGTCTTGGGCATCGCGACGTGCATCATCTAGAAGCTTTCCGTGAATTCCAGCACGCGTCGCGACGCGAGCTCTTCTGGTATCGCGACGCAGACCTGATTCCCATGTTTCTGTATTTCTTTCCTCATGCGTTTCTCACCCAAAAACATCTGTAATACTTCTGTATCACTTCCAATACACAATCCAACAAATCACATCAATTTCACACATACTAAACTACCAAGTTATCATCATTAACTACTCACTCATTTAATCACAAATCCATTATTCTTAAATCAAACTTTAAACTTTTCAAACTCAAATACTTGACTCCATAATTCATTTATTTACTTATAAACCATCAATATGCAACCTCTAACATGATATCATCTCTAATCTACCTTTATTCTTCCAAAATTAAACAAGTCAAGATTTGGGCAAGTTTTCTTACCTTCATTTTCTTGCCTTTTCTTCATACTTTAAGCCTTCATTGATGCTCATCTTTTCTTCTTTACTTCATCTTCTTCTTCATTCTCTCTTTTCTTTCTTTCCTTCTCTTCTTTCTTCTTCTTATTCTCCATCTCTTTTCTCTTTCTCTCCTCTTCCTCACGGCAATTCCTTTATTTCTTTTCCATTTGCTTCAAATTTTTGGTATTTATGAATAGTATGCTCTTATATACTATGGCCTTTTTATTATTTTGAAATATGGAGAAAAATGTGGAAAGATGTAGAAGATTTGAGATTCTTCCATTTTGACCCTGAAATCACTATTCATCAGGATTTTGACTTGCATTTTTTACCAGCTTCTGGTTTGAATTAGGGAAAATGTTCAACGCGGAAGTTGTAGGTCTCAATCTCATCTTTTCGACGATAAAAAAATCATAAAAATCTAAGTTCATACAAAAATGTTACGCCCCAAATACCATGGGCGGTCCAAAGGAACACTGTACAGTCTCGTCCCGGGACTTCGAGAAATTTACCGATTGTCCCCAAAGTCGTTCCATGAGTATATTTAACACGCCTTGAAAAGTGGTATTTTACTGCCAAGCATAAGAGTGTCGAAGTAATAAAATAACCCGGTGAGTCCGGGTCGATCCACAGAGAAGAGACTTAGCAAAATTGAATAATGAACTGTGCGGAAAAGAAAAGTTTGATTTGTGAAGTAGTTGGAGACTTTTAGGTTGAATTACAATAATAGAATGAAATGCTGGAGTTAGGGGATCCACTTTTAGTCTTTTAAACATTTAGAAACCTCGCTTTATTATAATACTAATTACCATTGTTACCTACTTAATTTACAGGAATATAACTATGCCAATAAAAAGAACCAACCATAAAGGCGGTGATACCGTTTGTCTATAACAAGTCCTACCAAGGTACTTAATTATGCCAAAATTGTATAAAACCAGCCATAAAGGCGGTAGAAAAGAAAAAAACCAGCCATAAAGGCGGTGGTGAGAAGATAAAAAAGCCATAAAGACCGTGAAATGAAAAGATTAAAACCAGCCATAAAGGCGGTAGACAGATAAAACCAGCCATAAAGGCGGTAGACAGATTGTCAATAATTAATCTAGAATTAAATCAAGTTTTAATCATTAGATTTCAATTTATTTATTATATATAAGCGAGTTTAGTTTAATCTATGTTTTCATTATAAAAGTTTCACCCTTACCCCAGCATAAAAGAAATTAGCTACTCATTTTGTAATAAAACATACTTGTACTTTTATTATTGAAAGAAAAAGACATTACAAAAAAGCTTTAAGTAAATAAATAAACAAGACACTCTCTCTCCAAGATTTACAGAGGAATCAGGAAAGAAAGTATGAAAATTTATGATGCCGGACGCTCCTATTTATAGGCAATTTTTGTGTCGCGACGCACGTACTGTTGGGACACTTGTCAAAAAATGATGAATCCACGTTGGGGACACGTGTTGGTGAGTCGGCGGTGTCTTTGTTTCATTAGGTACGTCGCGACGCAATGCATGCTCCATGTGTCGCGACGCGAGTAGTGATATGATGGGGACACGTGTTTAAAGGAAAGCGCATCGCGATGCGATGTAAATACTGGGTCGCGACGCAAGTGTTGATTTCTGATTTTTGCCCTTTTACAGTCTGGTTTGTCCTGTCGAGCTTCCGAACAGTATTTTACCTGACAAATAACATAAAATAACACAGTAAAAATACTCAAAGCATGACATAAAATATTATTTCACAAATGTGCCAATTTTATGGAGATTAATGAAACTATAAGTGTAGAATGATTAACTTATCGTATAATAAATATGCACTTTTTAGTGTTCATCATACCCCCCAACCAGCTTATTACTAGTCCCTAGTAATTCAAGCGAAATTTAAAAAGAGAAATTCTTATCTAAGTCAATAATTGTTTTGTTTCTTTAAAAATGATCAATTAAATGACTTCTCCTATACTTTTTACCATTCTTCCATGTACTCATAAAACAATGTATTAATCAATATATTGTGCCCACAATATCACAAGTATTTGTTGAAAAGAGTGTAATATTTTTGTCCTAAAATTATATTAGAGTTTACACATTTTGGCAGTGAAAGTTTATTTATAAACATATCTTCAACCCATGTATCGAACTTTGGTCCAGTGACTCCCAAACCAGTTGGTTTTAGGACACTATGTGTTAAGACACCTCTAGGACTTAATTGCTCGGATCTTAGATAGAAGTGTCCAAAAAATATCTTCAATCCATGTATCAAACTTTGGCCCAGTGATTCCCAAACCAGTTGGTTTTAGGACACTAGGTGTTAAGACACCCCTACAGACTTAATTGTTCGGATCTCAGATAAAAATTTTCGGATTCCTTAAGCTTTCTTTTTAACCCCTGTAACGAGCTTTGAGCCAGTAATTCCCAGACTAGTTGGCCTTAGGGTACTAAGTGTTAAGACACTCATACGGACTTAATTGCTCGAGTTAAAAAGGCTACGAAAAAGAACTTAATTCAACTTTTTTTTTGGCATTATAAAAATTTCACTGCCTATAGGTGTTACCTCCAACAAACTAGAGAACTAATTATTACAGAATTTTCACTTACCACCCATGATCATATGTTTACCATATTGTTGATAATATCTGTCAGATGAGCATATAAAGATCAAATTTAATCAATGTTATGGAGAATTCAAAATTAAATGATTCAAAAAGAAAGGAACGATAAATAACTTGTTACGAATTAAATTGAGATGCGTCTCAAGAGTGAAAATGCCTTACACAGCCACCTCTGAATAATAATTCCACTTGGTTTAGAAAACAAACTTGTTGTTATTTTGTGTGTATATATATGGATATATATTCTTACACACAAAATAACAACAAAAAAAATTTTGAAAAAAAAACATCAATTAAACATGAAAATAACATGAAACTATCTACATCAATTAAACATGAAAATTACATGAAAACTATCTAGTAAACTATCCTCTCCCCCCAACCAAAATGAGACATTGTCTCCAATATTTTAAGAAAGAAAAGTAGAGTTTAGAAGATATCACCTGCTTATTACGGAATTGACAGTTACAACTAAGGATTACAGATTAAGATCCAGGTTTACTTTGTACTTCTTGCCACGATCGTTACCAGACCAGTTCAACTTGGAAAAAATAGGGTCGATTATTGGTTCATAAGTTAAGAGTTGGTCAATTAAATCATCAGCTGTTCTTGCAGTTATGAAGATATCTCTTACCGGTTTTGAAATAAACCCATTTCTTTTGGCATCTTCAAGAAATACAAAAAGAAAATCGAAAAATCGATTAACATTAAACAGCCCAATAGGTTTTTGATGAATATTCAAGTTTGCCCATGACGCAACAGTGAATATTTCTTCCAACGTTCCGAGCCCACCTGGTAAAGCAATGAAAGCATCAACATGATTGATCATTTTAGTGAGCCTTCAGACATACCTGGGACAATATATTCTTCTCCATTTGATTTTCCGATGATGTGGCTTTCTGTTAAAGGTTTTGGAATGATCCCCAAAATCCGACTTCCACCTTCTTGTACAGTTTTTGAAATACACTCCATCAATCCAAGATTGCCACCGCCATATACTAAGTGCATGTTTCTATTTTCCATAGCTCTACCCAATTCTCTTACACCCTCAACAAATTCCAGTTTAGTTCCAGAGCTAGTTCCACAAAACACACAGATATTAGTGAATCGTCGTTTTGAATTTGTCTCCCTTTGTGCTATCTCTTTTAGCTAGACGTGTTGAAGAAAGGGCAATGATGAGCTGAATTTGTAGATC
Organism: Zanthoxylum bungeanum; assembly: GCA_019454045.1. Classification (NCBI taxonomy): domain Eukaryota; kingdom Viridiplantae; phylum Streptophyta; class Magnoliopsida; order Sapindales; family Rutaceae; genus Zanthoxylum; species Zanthoxylum bungeanum. The sequence continues at coordinate 4,056 of SKCR01003817.1, read as the reverse complement.
CTGAAAAGGTGGTGAGTGAGAAATGCACTAATATCTGTAAAATGACAATTATCAGAAAAATAGATCGTGAACATAAAGGTTAGATACTGTCGGCAAAAAGTAAATCAAAATAGTAATTAAAGTAAAGAAAGCAATGCAATAATATGTACTGGTAGTTGTGATTGTGGCTCACACTTTCCTCTGGTTTTACATCCAGTAACGGCTCTTGAACGCCCTCTATAGGTCGGGGATAGGCTTCCCATCCAATTTCTATTATAAGTTGGCAAACATGGTCTTTAAAGTCAGATTCCCGAGACTGTATGGTTGTCTTTCTTTATGAAATTGGTGTGTAATCTGAAAATTTCATGATGATGAATATCCACTAGGATGCGTCTCAAGAGTTAATGATATATCATCAAAAGGCTCCTTACTCAGTCCATCCCTAATGAATTTTATTTATCCTCGTGATTATCAGACACCATTCCTAAAGAACGACAAACGGGTGTTGCATGTACAGCGTGCACACTTATAACAAACACCCATTTGTTTAGCTCTTCATTTTTTAGAATAGGTGCTTTTCCCTGAACTAGGCATGTAAGGAATGAATGAGTCAGGTGACTCACCTGCCAAACGAACCTTTGCTTTAATTACCCAACGAATATCACTTGGAATACAATGAATCATAAGAATTCTCATTCTTTATGTGCGGGCTTTGTAAATTTTTATCAGAGCATTTTGAGGAAGTGCATGAAAATATTTGTGGAGGGTTGTGAGAGTTTCTTCCATGCATTAGTTTGTAGGGTATCAGTATTTTTAGGAAACCGAAATAACTGACTTTGAGTCATGGAGTACCGTTATCCGCTGCTTTACCGGGGTGTGAGATAAAATAAAAGAACAAGAATACTGCAAAACTAAGAAAATGGAAAATATAGAAATATTAAACAGAACATGAAAGAAACTAAATCAATCAAGGTATATTGGGTCTGACAGGAAAAAAGTTTCTTGAAATTTTGAGTACTCCAAAAAGGGTTTCAGACGATTGTCCATTTACTTTAATACGTCACCATCCCTCTGATTCTCAATGTCAATAGCCATGTATGGTAAACGTGTTTCACATAAATGGGCCACTCCATTTGGATTTTAACTTTCCAGGAAATAAATGAAGACGAGAATTATAAAGCAAAACCTTTTGACCAACTTCAAATTTTTCATGAAATTCGACTATCATGAAAGGTTTTAGTTTTAGCTTTAAGAATTTTTATATTCTCATATGAATCATTTTTTAACTCTTCAAGTTCATTTAGTTGTAATTTACGTTCATGACCAGCATTTTCAAGGTCTGAATTAAATGCTTTAATAGCCCAAAATGCTTTATGCTCAAGTTCTACAGGCAAATGACAAGGTTTTCCATAAATTAGACGATAGAGAGACATACCCAAAGATGTTTTGAAAGCTGTTCGATATGCCTAGAGTGCATCAGTTAGTCGAAGAGACAAATCTTTGCGATTTGGTTAACCGTCTTTTCTAAAATTTGTTTAATTTCCCTATTTGCTAATTCTACTTGTCTGTTTGTTTGGGGTGTGAGGTGATAAGAGGTGGAAACTTTGTGTGCGACTCCATACTTTTTCATTAGGGACTCAAGGGTCTGTTACAAAAGTGTTTTACCTCAATCACTTATGATGGCCCAAGGAATTCCCAAATCGACTCAATATGTTTTCTTTTAAGAATTTGATCACAGTGTGTGTGTGATGATCATTGTTCTGACAAGGAATTACCTCGACCCATTTTGAAACATAATCGACTGCAACTAAAATATATAAAAATCCCAAAAGAATGGGTGGAAATGGGCCCATGAAATCTATCCCCCAACAATCAAAGATTTCGATGACAAGGATGGGGTTTAAAGGCATCATGTTTCTTTTTGAAAATAAACCATAACTTTTGACATTTTTAACAATTCTGCAGAAAATGTATGTATCTTTAAAATGGTGGACCAATAAAAAATCCACACTGCAAGATTGTTGCAGTGGTTTCTTAGATAAGAAATGACCTCCACATGCTTCTGAATGACGAACGAATAACACCACTTATCTCACTGTCAGGTATGTATCTTCTGAAAATCTGATTGGGGCAGCATTTAAACAGATAAGGATCATCCCAGTAGAATCTTTTGACTTCGGTTAAAAGTTCCTCTTATTATTGGCTCCAGTCTGGGGATCTTTCCTGTTGCAAGAAAATTGACAATATTAGCATACCAAGGCATTGAGTTTACCGAAAATAAAAATTCATCGGGAAGGGAAAAAAGAATATTGATGGGAGTGGTATCGATTAGTGACTCGTTTGTGAGTCTCGATAAGTGATTTGCAACCATGTTCTCTACCACTTTTTTGTCTTTGATTGTGAGATTAAATTCTTGAAGCAACAAAATCCACCGTATTAATCTTGGCTTGGCATCCTGTTTAGACATCAAATATCTAACAGCAGCATGATCATAGTAAACAACAGTTGAAGAACCGATTAAATATGATCGAATTATCCAATGTAAATATTACAGGAAGTAGTTCTTTTTATGTGGTAGTGTAATTCATTTGTGCACTGTTTAAAGTTCTACTTGCGTAATATATTACATACGGCTTACCTCCATTTCTATGCCCTAGAACTGCACCAACTGCATAATCACTAGCATCAACATTAGCTCAAAACGCAAATGACCATCAGGGGATTGCATAGTAGGAGCAGAAGTCAAAAGACTGCTATTTCTTAGAATGATTTTTGACATTCTTCTTCCATTCAAATGTTGCATCTTTTAATAGGAGGTTACAAAAAGTCTGGATATAGTACTAAAGTCTTTAATGAACCTCCTATAAAATCATGCATGTCCTACAAAAATGAATGTTCCTGACTGTTTTTTGGTGATGGTAATTTAGAAATTGACCTCTATTTTTGCCTTGTCAACCTCAATACCTTTAGACGACACAACGTGTCCTAAAACAATTCCTGAATTAGTCATGAAATGGAATTTTTCCCAATTTAACACAAGTCATTTTTCTTTGCATCTTTTCAAAACATTTTCCAGATTAGTCAAGCAGTTATCAAATGAATTTCCAAAGACAATTATATCATCCATAAAGACCTCTAAACAGTATTCAACCATGTCACTAAATATGCTTAACATGCATCGTTGGAATGCTGCAGGTGCATTACAAAGTCCAAAAGGCATTTTCCTAAATGCAAATGTTCCAAAGGGGCATGTGAATGTGGTCTTTTCCTGGTCTTCTAAAGCAATGGGAATATGATAATAACCCGAGTAACCATCAAGAAAACAATAGTAAGGGTGTCCAGCTACTCTTTCTAAAATTTGGTCAAGAAATGGCAAAGGGAAATGATCTTTTCTAGTTTCGTCATTTAATTTTCTATAATCAATGCACATACGCCAACTAGATGAAATGCGAGTTGGGATTAATTCCCCTTTATCATTTTTTTACAAAAGTAATTCCAGACTTTTTGGGTACAACCTGTGTAGGACTTACCCACTTACTATCAGAAATAGGATAGATAATGCATGCATCAAGAAGTTTAAGGACCTCTGTTTTTACTACTTCTTTCATGTGAGGGTTTAATCTTCTTTGGGGTTGATGATATGTCCTAGCATTATTTTCTAGATGTATTCGGTGTGTGCAGATTAATGGATTAATATCTTTTATGTCTTTTAAAGTCCATCCAATTGCCAGTTTATGTTCTTTTAACACATTTAAAAGTTTACCTTCTTGATTGCTTGTGAGAGAAGAAGAAATTACCACAGGGTAAGTTTAATTATCTTCTAGAAATGCATATTTCAATCCTTCTGGCAAAGCTTTTAACTCCAAATTAGGTTCAGTATTCCCAGTTCCTCCAAGTTTTCAATCTTTCCCTCGTCTTCCAATACCTGTGTAGAGTCAAGTAGAAAATCATTAGTAATATCCGAATTTATTTGCGCACTTGACTCAACAAAATTAGCAGTAAAAAATTCCATAGGATCAGATAAACTCCCCTGAATATGCTCCTCCACAATAGGTTCAATTGATTCTACGCTTTCAT
>SKCR01003816.1:0-36474 GCA_019454045.1 Zanthoxylum bungeanum | reverse complement strand
TATGTTACATGCATCTCATACACCTCATACATACATATGTCATGTTAACACCTTTTATGTCTCAAAAAGACATCATAGATACCATTGGGTTAGAGAAGGAACAAGGCTTATTAAAGAAGAAAGTACAGTCAAGAGTGAATCTGGTAATGAGGTATCCCGTAAGGATCAGTTAGAGAACGGTCTCGCCAAGATTACTAAACAGTTGCAAGCCTTGACTACTGTTGTGGCTGGTATGGCTTTAACCCCGTACTGGAGGAAATTCTGAGAATGTGAGGCGTGAGGAGCCTCTGAATGGGTTGGGGGATGATATCCCCACTTTTGATGATGATATGGCAGAGTATCTGGGTCTCAGGTAGAGTTACAGAAACTTCGGGATCATGTTGAGTCAGTTACCCGCAAGATGAGGGGTAAGAATGAAGATTTTCTGGATTATGAGACACTGACTTTCGAGGAACAGTTGCTGGCACAGTTCAAGATGCCTGATATGGCTAAGTTTAACGGGAATGGGGATCCAAGGGTGTATCTCCGACAGTTTGTATCAGTCATGAGTTCAGTTGGCCTATCTCAGTGCCAAGTGCAGAAAATGTTTGGAACGTCGCTCGAGGGAGTTCCCGTGGTGTGGTACCACAGTTTGGAGAAGAAAGTGAAGGAAGAATGGAGGGAGTTGGCTGATGCTTTATTGAAGCAGTATGTCACTGACCTAGAGATCGATCTGTCACTCCGCGATCTGGAGAATGTTAAACAGAAATCGGAGGAGAGTTTTAAGGAGTACGTGGACCGATGGAGGGGTCAGTTGTTGAAAATGCAAACTAGGCCCTCGGAGAAGGACCAGATTAAAATGATCATCAAGGGCACCAAGCCCTCGATCTATGGGAAGCTAAGTAGGATGACCTCCATGATTACTGATTTTCGGCAGTTGAGGGAAACTGTCATTGATATTGAGGAAGAAGAGGCCGAAAATAGAAAATTCTATGGTCTGAACATGAGGCCCATTGGGGGGACATCGGGAACAAAGCCCGTTTCTGCTGAGATTGCCGCTATCCGGAACCGAAGATTCTCCAACTTGGGTAGGCCCTTGTCCAAAGTATTGGAGAAGTTGAAGAGACAAGGACTTCTGTCACCCCTAGAAGCCAAACCATTACCCAATCCCCCACCATCACATTATAACCTAAGCCTTTACTGTCACTTTCACCAACAAAAGGGCCATGACACTGACAATTGCGCCCGACTCCGCCATGAAATCCAAGACCTGATAGACTCCTAGAAAATACCTGACCCAGAAACAGAACAGCCTGACACACACAGAACCCCTTACCCAACTACCGTGCCGTACCACCACCAGCCTATATGATCAATTGTAGCCTCCCAGAAGACCTTGTCCTAAAATCTTTTCACCATCAAGCCTTTTGCCTGGGAATCTGGGATAGTACTAGTGAAGATGAGACTGAGCAGGGGAAAAACTTTTGGCTTGATTTCCCTAGCAGTGAAGAGAAGAAGTAAGTGGAATGACGCGCAGTGGTTGTTTTTACAATGATATGGCAGAGAAGGGTAAGGAAGTTTTGACAGATGGTAGAGAAGTGGTTGAGACTGTAGAAAATACTGAGGGGGATATAGTGCTGAGGTAATTGAGGAAGACTAGAGCATAAGTGAGTATCTGGGAACTGTTATGTGCATCTCGGGAGCATAGGCAGGCCATGGTCGAGGCCTTGAGCAAGATCGTGGTACCGGAGATGCCAACCCTGCAATGTTTGTTGGGTCAGTTCAGAAAGAAGCTTTGCATATATCTTTTTCTGAGAATGAACTCCCGGCGGAGGGAAGAAATCATAAGGCCTCTATTTATCAGGGCTGAGGTGAGGGGCAAGAGAACTTCATGTGTGATGGTGGATGACGGTTCGTCCATCAATGTGTGCCCGCTGAAAATTCTGGCGAGATTGGGTATGAAAGCAACAGACTTGGACCCCTCCAGCATGACTATTAAGGCTTATGATGACAGTAAAATGGGAGTCGAGGGTACTTTTGTGGCTATGGTCAAGGTTGGCCCTATTGAAGATGAAGTTGAGTTTACAGTGCTGGACATCCCAGCCACTTTTGCCTTGTTGTTGGGAAGGCCTTGGTTTCAAAACTTGGGGGCGTGCCTTCCACTTTACATCAGATGATCAAGTTCCCGTATGAGGGAGAAGTTGTTACTATCCAGGCTGAGGTAGATAATGCCGTAGCTGCCTTGGAGATACAATCTTTCACGAGGTTTCAGGTGTCAGCTACTTTTGAAGAGTGGGTGGATCCTAGGGTGGCTAGGATCATGAAAAAAATGTAGTTTGAGCCGGGAGAAGGTTCAAAATTGCCAGATTTCAGAGGACAGACTACTCGGAAAGGTTTGGGGTACAAATCTGATGAAGAAAAGCCGAAGGTCAAGAAAAAAGGGCCTGAAACTGATGGAGTGTTTTGTGAAAGCTTCAGGATATCAAAGGGAGCCTGAACCTGTGGAAGTTAATGGAATTGTGGTACCTGGGTTTGAGATCTTCCACGATATGTTGGGTAAGAAGCTGATAGTTGAAGAAATTTTGAAGAAAGAAGAAGAGAATTTGGAGGAAGAACTAATGAAGTTGGAGAGCCTGACTCTGGTGAGAGGACGAAAAGTCTGAGGAAGACCTGATTGCAGAGGAAGAATTTCTATGGATGATGAAGACATTTACCTTCCTGATTTGTTTGAATGTACTTCCGCCTTATCCAATAATAAAGACATTTCTTTTGCTTACTTGCCTGAGTCATTTCCATTTACTCTGCACGAATCAACATATTTGACATTAGTTCAGCCAGAACTACTGTATTTAACTTGGGTACACTTGAACCCCAAGGAAATTCTGATTGCAAGTGAAGTAACCTCCGAAGAGAGGGATAAACTAGAAGAAGTGTTGGTCAGATATGCCAAAGTGTTTGCTTGGTCCTTTGAGGACATGCCTGGGGTAGACAGAAACATTGCCAGCACACAATACCAACTTATCCAAATATGAGGCCAGTAAAACATAAACTCCGACGGATGAGACCAGAATGGGCTAAAAAAGTCAGAGAGGAGGTTAAGAAATAGATAGATGTGGGGTTCTTGAAGTAGTAAGTATCTGAGTGGTTGGCTAATATAGTGCCGGTGCCAAAGAAAGACGGGAAGGTCAGAATGTGTGTAGACTACAGAGATCTCAACAAGGCTTGTCCAAAAGATGATTTTCCTCTGCCGGATATAGATGTTTTGGTTGATAGTGCGGCTTTATCTGCCATGTATTCATTTGCAGATGGATTTTCAGGTTACAATCAAGTTCTCATGGCTGAGGAAGACAAACATAAGATTGCATTTGTTACTGAGTGGGGTACTTATTGTTACAAGGTTATGCCATTTAGGCTTAGAATGCGGGGGCTACTTATCAGCGGATGGCCACTACACTTTTCCATGACTTGATGCACAAAGAGATTGAGGTGTATGTGGATGACATGATGGTGAAATCAGAAACAAGAGTGGGCATTTTGAAGCACTGGAAAGGTTCCTTCAGAGAGTTGACAGATACAACCTGCGACTTAATCCCAAGAAATGTGTGTTTGGGGTGACATCAGGGAAATTGCTTGGTCATACAGTGGGAATGGGCGGAATAGAGGTAGACTCCGAAAAGATCAAGGCAATCACAGAAATGCCTGCACCAAAGACAGAAAAAGAAGTCAGAGCATTCTTGGGGAAGAGTCAGTACATCAGTCGGTTCATCGCCAAGTTGACATCAGTATGTGAGCCTATCTTCAAACTGTTGAGAAAAGATCAACCGGTGAGATGGAATGAACAGTGTCAGATGGCCTTCGACAAAATCAGTGAGTACTAGGTAAAGCCTCATGTATTGAAACCTCCGAGACCGGGCAAACCTTTAGTATTATATTGGCTATAGATCAGAAGAACTGGGGCAAATGATGGTACATGCTGATGAGACAGGGGTAGAACATGCAGTCTACTATCTGAGTAAGAAGATGCTCCCGTATGAGGCTCGATATCAGGAAGTTGAGAAGATCTGTCTTACAATGGTATAGGCTTCCAGAAAATTGCGGCATTATTTCCAGTCATACAAGATCCAGGTAGTGGCAAAGGAAAATCCTCTGAAGTATCTTTATTCGGTGCCTTCACTAGTGGGAAAATTGGGCAGATGGTTGGTATTGCTGACGGAGTTTGACATTGAGTATCTCATCTCCAAAGTGATCAAAGGGCGAGCAGTAGCAGAGTTTCTGGCATTGCAACCTGTTGAGGGGGATCAGTATAAGTTTGAATTTCCAGATGAAGAGATCCAAGCAATAACAGTCCAGAGATGGAAGATGTATTTTGACTGAGAAGTGAATTATAAGGGAGCCGGAATTGGGATCGTGATAGTGACCCCCGAGGGAGAGACTTTGCCTTTGGCCAAGAGGTTGACATTCAGAGTGACTAACAACATGGCCGAGTATGAAGCATGTGCTTTTGGTTTGACGGCATTGATAGCCTTGAAGGCCGGGAGTGTGGAAGTCTACGGAGATTCTATGTTGGTGGTCCAACAGATGCGAGGAGAATGGGAATTGAAAGAAGAACGGTTGAAACCTTACCTTTTTCACCTCAGAAAGTTGGCACAGGTTATCCCCGAGTGTAATTTTCAGCACTTACCAAGAGAAGAGAATCAGATGGCAGATGCATTGGCTACACTTGCAGCAACTTGGGAAAATCCAGAAAAGTTAGCGATGAGACCGTTGATACTGACAACAGCAAGCAGACCTGTTTATGAGATAGAAATAATTCTGGAAGTTGAGGTCGACGACGGTAACCTTGGTATTATGACATTCAGAGGTATCTGGAACATGGTGAACTCCCGGAAGGGGCAGACAGAAAAGACAGAATAGCCATTCAGAAGTTAGCTTCCCAGTATGTGACTTTGAAAGGGGAACTGTACAAGAGGCAAGCAAACGGTATTCAGTTGAAGTGTTTGAGAAAGGAAGAAGCCCAGCATGTAATGGAAGAAATACACGCCGGGGTATGTGGTCCGTACATGAACGGGTTGAATATGTCCCGAAAAATAGTGAGACAAGGTTTTTATTAGTCAACCATGGAAACAGATTGCGCAAAGATGGTAAAGCACTGTCATGACTGTCAAGCACATGGTAATTTGAATCACTTACCGCACACAGAGTTGCACGGGTTGTCAGAGACGTGGACTTTCTCAGCAAGGGGATTGATATGATTGGGGAAATTCGACCAAATGCATCAAATGGGCATCGCTTCATAATAGTGGCAGTAGATTACTTCTCAAAGTGGGTGGAAGCCGAATCATTCCGCAATGTTACAGCAAAAAACAGATGGCAAAGTTTATAGCTCGGAACCTCATTTGTCGGTATGGTATATCGCATCATGTAGTGACAGACAACGAAGTTCAGTTTCAATGAGAGACGAAGGAAATGTTACAGAGGTATGTGATAGGCCACCACAAGTCATCACCGTACAGGCCGCAGGCAAATGGGGCAGTTGAGGCAGCCAACAGGACTATAAAGACGATTTTAGCCAAGATGACAGAGAACTGCAGAGATTGGGCCGAGAAACTACCATATGATTTGTGGGGGTACAGAACATCAGTAAGAACAGCAACAAGGGCCACACCTTACTCTTTTGTCTATGGAATGGAAGCAGTGTTACCAGTGGAAATGGAAATACAGTCTACGAGGGTTTTAGCAGAGACAGAATTACCGGAACCAGAATGGGCCGCACAGAGTTTGATCAGTTAGCACTGGCTGGATGAAAGAGAACAAGTCTTTGTATCACATGGAGTTGTATCAGAAGAGATAGCCCGGGCATTCAACAAGAAAGTACGTCCCACCAGATCAGAAATGGTGATTTGGTACTTAAGCAGTCGAGGCCATCGACGACAGATTCGAGAGGAAAATTCAGACCTAACTGGGAAGGACCTTACATAGTGCAGAAGGTAATGGGAAATGGAGCAGTGAGGCTATCAGACTTGGAAGGAACGAGTTCACCGAGCCGATCAAACATGGACAGATTGAAACAGTACTTTGCCTGAGGGAGAAAAGACCGAGCAGTCAACAAGGGAATTGGCATAAGACCTAACCCAACGGTGTAGGAAAATCATTCATGCATACACGTAACATTGCATTCTTTCCGTGTTTGTTTTTGTTTTGTGTTCGCAGGTTCGAAGAAAAGATGGCGGCAAAAATGAGCCAAACAGCGTCAACGCAGTTTCATCATTTGGGGATGAGTCCCAAGGGACGAGCCCACATCAGCATCAGTTTGGGTGTGAGGCCCACGTCAGTATCAGTCTGGGGCGAGGCCCAAATTAGTAATCAGCTTATGGACGAGGCCCACTTTTTTCAGCGGTGTTGGGTCGAGGTGCCCAGGGTCGAGGTGCCCCCCGTTGTCAGTTTGTAGTTCCGGATGCGTCCAGGGTCGAGGTGCCCACTACATCATCAGTTTGAGGGCGAGGTCCCTATTGTCAGTCAGCGGTGTGGGGTCGAGGTGCCCCCGTTGTCGGTTGTAGTTTCGGGATACGTCCCAGGGTCGAGGTGCCCACTACATCATCAGTTTGAGGGCGAGGTCCCTATTTGTCAGTGGTATTGGGTCGAGGTGCCCAGGGTCGAGTGCCCCCGTTGTCAGTTGCAGTTAGTGGGATGCGTCCCAGGATCGAGGTCCACTGCAGCACCAACTCAGCTCGAGGAAGTAGACGAGCCAGGTAAGTGAAATGCATTGCATAACTTTGATAGGATTGTTCAAAGTCACACACTGCACAAGTCCCATCAAAGTGGGGCGACTGTAGGCATTGCATTTTTGCATGTGAAACCCGATGATGAGTCTCAGTTGGAGGCACTACCTTTTAAGTCGCGGAAACCGCGGGAAACGGACGTCGAAAGGGAGGAGTCAAGAATTGACTCATATTCAGATTAAGTTTCGCTGGTTTAGCTTCGGGTTACTTGTTGGTTTTTCCATTTTAAAAATTATAATAGGCCTCAAAACACTCACAATCACCTAACCTTGGCCCAAAATCCCCGCAAGCCCCTTGGCCTTGACCTAAAACCCCCGCAAGCCCACACAAGCTAACCACCCAACCAAAGGCCCACACGCCCACAACAAGGCCCCATGCCCAATCAACCCTAATTACACCCAAATTAAATAAAATATTAATTAAATATTAATTAGATAATGTATTTGAATTAAATAAAATATTTAAACCATTTACCAATTAAATAAAACATAATATATAATCATACCTAATTTAGACAAATCAAATATATTAACTTCCTAACTAAACAAAATCACATACTAAATTAAAAGATGATATGCCTAATTAAAATCAATTATAACAAATAAGAAATATTGACTTCCTAATTTAACAAATTAAATGCCTAATCCTAACCAATCAAATATATTGTATTCCTAATCTAAACCAAATTTGTCCCCCCTCAATCTTTGACTTTCCTTGCTCAACACAAAATCAAATCCCTTCCTTGTGAGACAAGGTGAAGCCCTAACCCTTCTCTATATAAACCACACACCTACCAAGGCATTCCCTCCTCCTAGTTTAACGGCCATCAAAAGAAATAAAGAAGCAAAGAATTTCCAACCCCCTCTCCAAGCTCTCCATTCACGCATATTACACAAAAAAAATATAACAAATTTCTCTTCATCTCATTCCCCTACTGACCGAAAAACACACAGCCCCATAAGCCTCCCTCACATCACCGAAAACACAACAATACAACAGTCCCCTTGCAGCCCATAAGCCTCCTATATCCCGTAACACCACAACCCCATAAACCTCCCTGCATTACCGAGAAACTGCACTTCTTTTAGCCATAATATTACCGAAAACTGCCCTAAAAAACTGCATTATTACCGAAAATATTAGCCCTCAAAAACAGTCCATAAAATCCCCAAATCAGTGGACAAAATACTGCACTTAAAACCCACAAAAACACCCAAAACATCCCCTATACACCTGACACAGTGACCAATAATACGGCAGCAAAACCGCGAGGAAACAGCAGCAAAATGGAGTCAAAACAGTAGCTTGAGCAGCGAAACAGCGGTAAACGCAAACCAGTGAACCAGAAAAGTTGCGGTGTGATAGCCCATCTGACGGCCTTGAAATGCAAGTTCGACAGTCGACATAAAAGGTTAGACCTGAGGGTATTTTCCACATTCGTTTTCTGTTTTAATTTGTATTATTTATTGAGATATTGGCGTGCATGTGATTGCTTATTAGTCGAAATTGCATGTTGTGGCCCTTGAGTAGATAAATATGCATGGATTATGAGATATTGTATGTCGTGGCTTTGGAATAAAATGCAAGATGTGTCAAATCTCGCGGTATATCGGATGGAAACCCGGACATAAATTTCATAGCCGATTCCGAATGGACAGTAGTATGATCTGTACTCAGGATACAACTCCACGTACCGCTTGAGTAAACGACAATTTTTTATTTATTTATTTTTTCGTCATTTGAATTCCGCATGTTATTTGTATGCATGATACAATCGAGCGCATGGGCTTAGTAAGTCGGATTAAAGGTCCCCTATTTGGAGGGGTTAAAATCCTTTGCCAAGATGCTTTGCCACGCCGATTGATGTGTGCTCGGTTGAATGTGAGATATGTTCAATCGGGCATACTAAGATTGATGTGATTGTCTTTATTTTTGTATGTATGATGCGATCGAGCGCATGGCCTTAGTAAGTCGGATTAAAGGTCCCCTATTTGGAGGGTTAAAATTCTTTACCACGATGCATTGCCGTGCCGGTTGATGTGTGTTCGGTTGGATGTAAGTATGTTCAATCGGACATACTAAGTTTGATATGATTGTCTTTATTTTTGTATGCATGATACGATCGAATGCATGGGATTAGTAAGTCGGATTAAAGGTCCCCTATTTGGAGGGGTTAAAATCCTTTACCATGATACTTTGCCGCGCCGGTTGATATATGCTCGGTTGAATGTAAGATGTGTTCAATCGGGTATACGAAATTTCATATAGTTATCTTTATCTTTGTATGCATTGTAACGAAAGGCGCATGGGCTTATTGTGTTGGATTAAAAGGTTCTCCATTTGGGAAGAAAAGCCTAAAAGGATACCTTTACCACGATATTTGCCGTGTCTTTCATCTATTGATTGCATCATTTATCCTGTCTTGGCTCGACCTATTGTCATTGGTGCACCCATATTCTCAGCCCATCACACCTTGAAGCCCCCTTAACGCCACGCACAAAGTCCCTGCCTTCACGCTAACCACTCCTTCAGCCACGCACCACAAAAAAAAACCATAAGCAACTCTTTTGCATCAACACGTAACCCTCACCCTGCACGTTCACATCAACAACCTTACATATTGCCCTCAACGTAGCGCATTAACAGCCCCCTTAGCCACTCAGCCCTTACGCTAACACGTAACCCCCACAAACATGTTCATAGCCCGCTGCCTCAAACTCAAGCCTAACGCGCAATTACCCCCCCTAAAACGGCCACAATCCCACACTCCTCACTGCCCAGTTCTACGCCTCTCACTCTCACTGCCCAGTTTTCACCTATCCACTGCCTGAAACCGCACCATAAACGCCACCTATTAGTCTAAGCCCCCCGCATAAGGCCAGCTACAACCATTCATGCATGTATCATGAAATCCGATATAGTTATTCTTATCTTTGTACGCATCATAATGAAAGCATGTTTATTCCATTGGTTGCATCATTTACCTTACCTTAGTCTTGGCTTAACGTAGTATAATTCATATACTCATGTTATGATAGCATTTGAGTATTATTTCTTGTAGTATATCTGATGGAAACCCATACATAAATTCCGTAGCTGATTCCGAATGGATGGTAATGCGGTCTGTACTTGGGATACAATTCCACATACCACTTGGAAAAGTGCTCACATGTGTGTTTGTGTCCATATTAGTTATCTTCTTTTAGCACCACGTCATAGAATGCTTACTTTAATGCCTAATTGCATCCTTAAGTGTCTTTTTTGCATTATGTACTTAGTTGACTCTTTTATTTGTGCATGGACATGTAATGGCTATTTGTTTATGATATGTCTATGAAATCACATGTTCACCATTATTTGATTCACCTTATAATGTGTGCTTGTGTGGTTAGTGTGTGCTTGTGGTTCCATGAATACATATGCCAATGAAGTTGTATGTTCGTTGCTACTTTGATGTACTTTACTTTAAGCATGCAATTTTAGATGTGAAATATATGCAAATTTAGGTGTAAGTTTTATTTTTGGCATATGGATTTAGAAGCATGATACTCTTGGAAATAAGTTTACTTAAGCTTGATTAAATTATTACAACAAATCCTTTCATTACAAGTGACATAAGTAAGGGACCATTCCGAACCAACGGTTTGAGGTCTTCCCTTGCGAGGGGTAAGTGCGGCCTTAAATCTCATATTCCTGGTTCACACCGGGTGGCGACTCTCCATTTTTCTCCGTTTAGTCCCCCGTGGCTACTCCGTACTCCCGACCGGGCCGCGAGCCCGGGACAACATGATGCGTCGCCCAGTTTCTGTGTCCCACAACATGTCATGCATAATTATTTCTTAAGTGATTTCTCTTGTATCATGTAATCAATCATACTATTTGTATCCCTGGAATGATCTATTTCTTAGGCTTGGTTAATTATTGCACAAATCATTTCATTACAAGTGGCATAAGTAAGGGACCATTCCGAACCAAAGGTTTGAGGTCTTTCCCTTGCGAGGGGTGAGTGCGGCCTTAATCATTTTTCCCTTTTCCCGTTCACACCGGGTGGTGACTCCATTATTCTCCTCCGGTTAATCCCCCGGGGGCTGCTCCGTACTCCCAACCGGGCCGCAAGCCCGGAACAGCATGCGTTGCCCAGTTTCTGTGTTCCCACAGTCTGGCGACTCCACTGAGGATAGAGAATCGGCCCCGAAATAATGTCTTGTAATATTATTATTTATGCTTTAAGTTAACCGTTCTTATAGTGGGTTGAAAGGGTTTTAATCAAAGACATTTTTAAGGCTAGGTAATGGCTTGGTGTATTCCTTCACTCACTACATTTCTAGAAGGAAAAGTTGTGAAGGCACCTAGATAATCATCTACCCGTAGCCTATTATGATGGACTAATTTGGAGGACTCGTTGTTATTCATTCCTGTCACCAAGCGATAAGAGCCTAAGAGGGTTGGGTAATTAACAGAGCCTCACTCCACCCTCAATCTGGGGAATCTACAACGGGAAATCCATTTGATAGTCAGTCACACACTATAGCTCGTTGGCACGTACCTTAGTGTATAAAAAAGGGTGCGCTCACTTGGTCGCTCGGACCCTTGAGTGAGGAGACCTAGTTGTGGGTAATCCTTCATCAGCGAGAGCCTTTGTCCATACTCCTGCAAACCCACACGTGGACCGGAGTTGTAAGGCCTATAGCAACTATTTCCTTGTGTTTGTGGACCATCCTCATTTGGATGCAGTTGGACTTTTTTTCAGAAATGCGAACTTGTTGGGCCATTTAAACTGGGACGAGTTCGTATCCTATGACAATAGGGCAACTCTATAGAATTTTTTTTTTTTATGCTTGTGTTTGGGGGCCTCCTTTCATTTGAAGTTGTTTAGCTATGTTATCGCAAAGGTGTAAACATGTTGGGCCTTTTCAACTGGGACAAGTTTTCACCGTGCAATGGTGTGGTTAAACGCTTTAAAAAGATAATGGGCCAACCTATGCATTATATACATCACACACATCTCATGCACCTCATGCATACATATACCATGTCAACCCCATTTTGTCTTGAAAGCCATCATAGATACCCGTTGGTTAGGGAAGATGGTAGACTTGTCAAAAGACCGAGCAGCCACCAAGAGTACCGGCAGAAGACCTAACCCAACGGGATAAGAAACTCAATCATGCATGCATAAACGTAACATATTTTACATTCCTTTTTGTTTTTTGTGTTTGTTTTGTTTCAAAGGTTTTGAAGGAGAAAGAGAGAAAGCGGCAAATGAAAGCCAATCAGAAGCATCAATATGACATCAGCGGTTTGAGGACGAGTCCTAGGGTTGAGGCCCATATCAGTATCAGTTTGGGGGTGAGGCCCATACAATATCAGTTTGGGGGCTAGGCCCATATCAGTATCATTTTGGGGGCGAGGCCCATATTAGTATCAGTCTGGGGCCGATGCCCACATCAGTATCAGTTTGGGGATGAGTCCCGAGGGTCGAGGCCCACAGCAGTATCAGTTTGGGGGTGAGGCCCATATCAGTATCAGTCTGGGGCCGAGGCCCACATCAGTATCAGTTTGGGGATGAGTCCCGAGGGTCAAGGGTCGAGGCCCACAGTAGTATCATTTTAGGGGAGAGGCCCATATCAGTATCTGTTTAGGGGTCGAGGCCCCCATCAACATCAGTTTGGGGATGAGTCCCAGGGCCGACGCCCACCTCAGTATCAGTTTATGGATGAGTCCCGAGGGTCGAGGCCCATAGCAATATCAGTTTAGGGGCGAGGTCCACATTCGCATCAGTTTGGGGTCGAGGCCCGCATCAGCATCAATTTGGGGATGAGTCCCAGGGCTGAGGCCCATATCAGTATCAGTTTGGGGCGAGGCCCATATCAGTATAAGTCTGAGGGTGAAGCCCACATCGATATCAGTATGGGGCAAGACCCACACCCACATCACTATCAGTCTTGGGCGAGACCCACATCGGTATCAGTCCGGGGGCGAGGCCCACACATCAGAATCAGTTTTTAGGGATGAGTCCCAGGGGCGAGGCCCACACATCATCATCTGTTTTGGGATGCGTCCCAGGTTCGTGGACCCACTGTATCAGCATTTATAGTTCTGGGATGTGTCTTAAGGTCAAGGCCCACACATCATCAGACGCCGAAAATGGCGCTCCAAAATGGAGCACAGTTCAAAAACGGACAGCTATCACATCAGACGCCGAAAATGGCACTCCAAAATGGAGTACGGTTCGGAAATGGACCAAGGAAGGCCTAACTCATCGGAATAGGAAACATATCCATGCATACATGCATACATATCATAAACATGCAATTTTTGTTTTGTATTCGCAGGTTTGTAGCAACAAAGACTATTTCATCAAGTCACGGTTCAAAAATGAGCCACACTCACACACCACAGATGCCGAAAATGGCACTCTAAAAAAGAGCACACACAACAGATGCCGGAAATGGCGCTCCAAACTGGAGCATACACTACAAATTCCGGAAATGGTGCTCCGAAAATGGAGCACACATATAACAGATGCCGAAAATGGCACTCCGAAAATGGAGCATGGTTCGAAAATGGACTACTATCACACACTCGCTGAAAATGGCACTCCGAAAATGGAGCATGGTTCGAAAATGGACTACTATCATATCTCGCCGAGAATGGTAATCCGAGAATGGAACACAGTTTGATAATGAAAAAGTTGGGAATGATACTCCGAGAATGGAGCATAGTTTGAGAATGAACAAGCCAGAAATGACACTCCGAGAATGGATCACGGTTTGGGAATGAACCACCACACAGTCACGGTTCGGGAATGGACCGCCTCACAGCATGGTTCGAGAACGAAACATCACACTATCAGTATCAGTCTTGCCAGGTATGGCACTCTGAGGGTTGAGGCCCATATCATTATCAGTATCAGTCTTGCCAGGTATGACACTCTGGGGGCGAGGCCCGCAACATTACTAGTATCAGTTCTGCCAGGTACGGCACTTCGGGTATGGAGATATTACAGCGACGCCTTGGGTATGAGGTTTAGCATGCCACGTATGGCACTCATGGTATGGAGATAATACTGCGACGCCTTGGGTATGAGGTTTAGCACGCCAGGTACGGCACTCCGGGTATAAAGATATTACAGCGACGCCTTGGGTATGAGGTTTAGCTTGCCAGGTACGGAACTCCGGGTATGGAGACATCACTACGACACTCTAGGTACGGAGACGCAACCGCGACACCTCGAGTATATTGTTTAGCATGCCAAGTACGACACAACATCAACTCATCTCAACACATGGAAGTCAGGTGGCAGCTGGCGAGCCAGGTAAGTGAAAATGCATTGCATAACTTTGATAGGATTGTTACTATTACACATTACACAAGTCCCATCAAAGTGGGGGCGACTGTAGGCACTGCATTTTTGCATATAAGTCCCTATGATAAGTCTCGTTTAGAGGCACTACCTTTTATGTCACGGAAGTCGCGGGAATTGGACGTCGGAAGGGGAAATTCAGAATAAGTATGTCATCAGATTCCTTTCACAAGTTCCCTGTTTTCGTTCGTGCTGCGTTCGTGAGCCCGTTCGAACATCAAGAAGATTGCGGGCGTTCATGTAGCATTCGAATCGGCGTTCGAACGGTGTCGGAATTTCTGGTTTTGCTGCTAGCCCACACCCCAGCCCAATTAGCCCACCAAAGCCCATAAAACACATCCAAATTAAATAAATGTATATTTAACACATGGGGAATTAAATAAAATCTAAAAATCATATACCAAATTAAAATCAATCAAACAAATTTCATGCCTAAACATAACAAATTAAATATATTGACTTCCTAATTAAACCAAATCTTGTCCCCAATCAATCTTTTAACTTTCCTTGCAAGACACTAATTGATTCATTCATTTTCAAACAAGGAGAAGCCCTAGCCTTTGTGTATAAAAGAAACCAAAACCAACACTCCCCCTCTTCTAGCTCATTCATCTTAACACACACAAAATACTTCACGTAACCAAAACAGAATAAACCATAAAACCTAAATCACCTCTCTCATCGCAGCCTTCACGCACAGACATCCATTGGCCCTCACTCCTCTCGGCCAACTCTTCATAGCCAACAACATCCTCAAGCAAGCCTTCACCTCACGCCCCCTCAATCAAACCTCGTCCCTTTAATCAGCAATACACGTGAATCATTCATCGCCAACAGCCATAAGCCCTCACACTGCCACCTAGCCCTCACGCACTTAGTTGATCCTCAAGCCCACCAACTTACCTCCATGCACTCACCACGTCCACACAATAAACACCAGCTAGCGTCCACGCACCAAGAACCCTTCAAGCATGCAACAAAACTACCTTCACACTTATAGCCTTCCACGCCTTTAAAACTTCACTACACCTACCGAGAAACAGCAGCCCCATATAACCCTTAACACCACCGAAACAGCAGCCCCTAGACCTCTTAAAAAACCCAAAAACAGTGGCCTTATACAGCAAAAATAGTGACTGAAAAATAGCAGTAAAAAAACCAACGAAACGGAGCGAAAATGGTAGCTTGAGCACCGAAACAACGAGAGCAATGAACCAGTGAACCGGAGGAGTTGCGGAGCATCCACCCTTCCGACGATCGTGTCTGGTACTTCCGAGAGTCGACATAAAAGGTTAGACCTGAGGGCACTTTTTCTATTTATTGCATTCGTCTTTTAATTGTTTTATTGCATGAGAGTCGTTTGTGGATGCTTGTTGTGGCCTTTGAATGAAAGGGAAAATGTGTCGTCTCTTATGGTATATAGGATGGAAACCCAGACGTAAATTTTGTAGCCGAATCCAAATGGACGGTAGTGCGGTCTGTACTTGGGATACAACTCCACGTACCACTTGAGTAAACGGCACACATCTCCCTTTATTTTATCTTGATTGTTTATTATCTGCATCTTATGTTTCGCCATTTTTACTTTCTGTATGTTGTTTGTTTGTGTGTTGATGATGTGATGCGCATGGCCTTAGCATATTGGTCTAAAGGTTTTCCATTTGAGGGAAGAAAATGCCAAAAGGCTACCTTTACACCAATACTTTGCCGCGCCGAACAAAAAATGTTTGGTTGGATGTGAGATGTGTTCAACCAAGCATACGAAGTCCGATATCGTTGTCTTTATTTTTTATATGCATTATGTCATTAGCGCATGGGCTTAGTAAGTTGGATTAAAGGTCCTCTATTTCGAGGGGTTAAAATCATTTACCACGATGCTTTGCCGCGCCTTGTAGCCCGTTATTATTTATTAGGTGTCATCTATTCGCCCGTTCACGTATGTGTCATGTTGTTTATTATTTATTGAGGTCACTGCTGTAACCCCGTTCGAACGCATTTCAGAACGCTGCACGAACGCATGTTTTCTATCTCAGTTCGTTCGAAAGCGTTTACGAACGCTATACGAATGCGAACCTTCTGTTTACCATTTGAACGCGTTTACTAATGCTACTCGAACGCGCACGTATTTCTTTTGTTTTATCATGCATTTGGTCTGGTCCCGTTCAAACGTGTTCTCAAACGCTATACGAACGCGAACCTTCTGTTTACCGTTCGAACACGTTTACGAACGCTACTCGAACTCGAATGTATTTTGTTTCATCAGGTCATGTCCCATTCGAACGCGTTCTCAAACGCTATACGAACGTGAACCTTCTGTTTACCGTTCGAATGTGTTTTCAAATGCTACACGAACGCACATACACTGAACTGAGTCACTTTCATCACATATCATGCATAATTATTTCTTAAATGATTTCTCTTTTATCATGTAATCAATCATACTATTTGTATCTCTGCAATTATCTATTTGATGTGTTCATGAGATGGTATTCAAGCATGATTAGTCATTTAATTTGCATTTGGAATTTGCATTATGTTTAAGTTGTTCCTTGTTTTCTGCATTATATGATCGAAGTATGTTCATGAGATTGCTGGTGCTATTGCATGTTTGTCATTATGATGATTACTTTCATGCATTTGAACTTAAAAGTAGAATACTTTTGGAACTATGTTGCTTAGGCTTGGTTAAATTATTGCACAATTCATTTCATTACAAGTGGCATAAGTAAGGGACCATTCTGAACCCAACGGTTTGAGGTCTTCCCTTGCGAGGGGTGAGTGCGGCCTTAAATCATTTTTCCCGGTTCACACCGGGTGGCGACTCCATTATTCTCCGGTTTAGTCCCCTGCGGGCTGCTTCGTACTCCCAACCGGGCCGCGAGCCCGGAACAGCATGCGTTGCCCAGTTTCTGTGTTCCCACAGTTTGGTGACTCCAATGGGGATAGAGAATCGGCCCCGAAATAATGTCTTGTAATATTATTATTTGTGCTTTAAGTTAACCGTTCCTATAGTGGGTTGAAAGGGGTCTAATCAAAGGCATTTTTAAGGCTAGGTAATGGCTTGGTGTCTTCCTTCACTCACTACCTTTCTAGAATGAAAAGCTGTGAAGGCACCTAGATAATCATCTACCCGGAGCCTATTATGATGGACTAATTTGGAGGACTCGTTGTTTATTCCCGTCACCAAGCGATAAGAGCCTAAGAGGCTTGGGTACTTAATAGAGCCTCACTCCACCCTCCCTCTGGGGAATCTACAACGGGAAATCCATTTGATAGTCAGTCACACACTATAGCTCGTTGCACGTACCTTAGTGTATAAAAAAAGGTGCGCTCACTTGGTCGCTCAGACCCTTGAGTGGGGATACCTAGTTGTGGTTAATCCTTCGTCAGCGAGAGCCTTTGTCCAAACTCCCGCAAACCCACAGGTGGACCGGAGTTGTAAGGCCTATAGCAACTATTTCCTTGTGCTTGTGGACCATCCTCATTTGGATGCAGTTGGACTTTTTGTCAGAAATTCGAACTTGTTGGGCCATTTAAACTGAGACGAGTTCGTATCCTATGACAATTGGGCCACTCTATAGAATTTTTTTTTCTTTATGCTTGTGTTTGGGCCTCCTATCATTTGAAGTTGTTTAGCTATGTTATCGCAAATGTGTAAACCTGTTGGGCCTTTTCAACTGGGACAAGTTTGCACCGCGCAATGGTGTGGTTAAACGCTTTAAAAAGATAATGGGCCGACCTATGCATTCTATACATCACACACATCTCATGCACCTCATGCATACATGCACCATGTTAACCCCATTTTATCTTGAAAGCCATCATAGATACCCGTTGGTTAGGGAAGAGGGTAGACTTGTCAAAAGACCGATCAGCCACCAATAGTACCGGCAGAAGACCTAACCCAACAGGATAGGAAACTCAATCATGCATGCATGCATACACGTAACATATTTTACATTCCTTTTTGTTTTTTGTGTTTGTTTTGTGTTCAAAGGTTTTGAAGGAGAAAGAGAGAAAATGGAAAATGAAAGCCAATCAGAAGCATCAATATGACATCAGCGGTTTGGGGACGAGTCCTAGGGTTGAGGCCCATATCAGTATCAGTTTGGGGCGAGGCCCATATCAGTATCATTTGGGGCGAGGCCCATATCAGTATCAGTTTGGGGCGAGGCCCATATCAGTATCAATCAGGGGGCTAGTCCCACATCAGTATCATTTTGGGGGCGAGGCCCATATCAGTATCAGTCTGGGGCCGAGGCCCACATCAGTATCAGTTTGGGGATGAGTTCTGAGGGTCGAAGCCTACAGCAGTATCAGTTTGGGTGCGAGGCCTATATCAGTATTAGTCTGGGGCCGAGGCCCACATCAGTATCAGTTTGGGGATGAGTCCGAGGGTCAAGGGTCGAGGCTCACAGTAGTATCAGTTTAGGGGCGAGGCCCATATCAGTATCAGTTTAGGGGCGAGGCCCATTTCAGTATCGGTTTGGGGGTCGAGGCCCTCATCAGCATCAGTTTGGGGATGAGTCCCAGGGCCGAGGCCCACATCAATATCAGTTTAGGGATGAGTCCCGAGGGTCGAGGCCCAAAGCAGTATCAGTTTAGGGGCGAGGCCCACATCCGCATCAGTTTGGGGTCGAGGCCCGCATCAACATCAGTTTAGGGATGAGTCCTAGGGCCGAGGCCCACATCAGTATCATTTTGGGGGCGAGGCCCATATCAGTATAAGTCTGAGGGCGAAGTCCACATCGATATCAGTCTGGGGCAAGGCCAACACCCACATCACTATCAGTCTTGGGCGAGACCCACATCGGTATCAGTCCGGGGGCGAGGCCCACACATCAGCATCAGTTTTTAGGGATGAGTCCCAGGGGCGAGGCCCACACATCATCATCAGTTTTGGGATGCGTCCCAGGGTCGTGGACCAACTGTATCAGCATTTATAGTTCCGAGATGCGTCTTAGGGTCGAGGCCCACACATCATCAGACGCCGAAAATGGCACTCTGAAATGGAGCACGGTTCGGAAATGGACCAGTGAAGGCCTAACTCATTGGAATAGGAAACATATCCATTCATACATGCATACATATCATATACATGTAATTTTTGTTTTGTATTCGCAGGTTTGTAGTAGCAAAGACCATCTCATCAAGTCACGGTTCAAAAATGAGCCACACTCACACACCACAGATGCCGAAAATGGCACTCTAAAATAGAGCATACACAATAGATGCCGGAAATGGTGCTCCAAAATGGAGCATACACCACAAATGCCGGAAATGGTGCTCCAAAATGGAGCACACACATAACAGATGCCAAAAATGGCACTTCGAAAATGGAGCATGGTTCGAAAATGGTCTACTGTCACACCTCGCTGAAAATGGCATTCCGAAAATGGAGCATGGTTCGAAAATGGACTATTATCACATCTCACCGATAATGGTAATCCGAGAATGGAACACAGTTTGAGAATGAAAAAGTCGGGAATGGCACTTCGAGAATGGAGCATAGTTCGAGAATGAACAAGTTAGAAATGGCACTCCGATAATGGAGCACGGTTCGGGAATGAACCAACTCATAGTCACGGTTAGGGAATGAACCACCTCACAGCATGGTTCGAGAACGAACCATCACACTATCAGTATCAGTCTTGCCAGGTATGGCACTCTTAGGGTTGAGGCCCATATCATTATCAGTATTAGTCTTGACAAGTATGACACTCTGGGGGCCAGGCCCACATCATTACTAGTATCAGTTCTGCCAGGTACGGCACTCCGGGTATGGAGATATTACAACGACGCCTTGGGTATGAGGTTTAGCATGCCAGGTACGGCACTCCGGGTATGGAGATATTACTGCGACGTCTTGGGTATGAGGTTTAGCACGCCAGGTACGGCACTCCGGGTATAGAGATATTACAGCGACGCCTTGGTATGAGGTTTAGCTTGCCAGGTACGGCACTCCGGGTATGGAGACATCACTACGACACTCTAGGTACGGAGACGCAACCGCGACACCTCGGGTATGGGGTTTAGCATGCCAAGTATGGCACATCATCAACTCATCTCAACACATGGAAAGTCATGTGGCAGCTGGCGAGCCAGGTAAGTGAAAATGCATTGCATAACTTTGATAGGATTGTCACTGTTACACATTACTCAAGTCCCATCAAAGTGGGGGCGACTGTAGGCACTGCATTTTTACATATAAGTCCCTATGATGAGTCTCATTTAGAGGCACTACCTTTTATCTCACGGAAGTCGCGGGAAATGGACGTCGGAAGGGAAAATTCAGAATAAGTATGTCATCAGATTCATTTCACAAGTTCATTATTTTTGTTCGTGCTGCGTTCGTGACCACGTTCGAACGTCAAGAAGATTGCGGGCGTTCATGTAGCGTTCGAATCGGCGTTCAAACGGTGTCGGTATTTCTGGTTTTGCTGCTAGCCTCACACCAAAGCCCAATTAGCCCACCAAAGCCCATAAAACACATCCAAATTAAATAAATGCATATTTAACACATGGGGAATTAAATAAAATCTAAAAATCATATACCAAATTAAAATCAATCAAACAAATTTCATGCCTAAACAAAACAAATTAAATATATTGACTTCCTAATTAACCAAATCTTGTCCCCAATCAATCTTTTGACTTTCCTTGTAAGACTCTAATTGATTCCTTCCTTTTTAAACAAGGAGAAGCCCTAGCCTTTGTCTATAAAAGAAACCAAATACAACACCCCCCCTCTCCTAGCTCATTCATCTTAACACAAACAAAATACTTCACGTAACCAAAACAGAATAAACCCTAAAACCTAACTCACCTCTCTCGTCGCAGCCTTCACCCATAGACATCCCTTGGCCCTCACTCCTCTCGGCCAACTCTTCACAGCCTAGCCCTCACACACTTAGTTGATCCTCATGCCCACCAACTTACCTCCACACACTCACCACGTCCACACAATAAACACCAGCTAGCGTCCATGCACCAAGAACCCTTCAAGCATGCAACAAAACTACCTTCACACTTATAGCCTTCCGTGCCATTAAAACTGCATTGCACCTACCGAGAAACAGCAGCCCCATATAGCCCTTAACACCACTGAAACAGCAGCCCATAGACCTCTTAAAAAACACAAAAACAGTGGCCTTATACAGCAAAAATAGTGACTGGAAAAACAGTAGCAAAAACAGCAGCGAAACGGAGCGAAAATGGTAGTTTGAGCAGCGAAACAATGAGAGCAGTGAACCTATGAACCAGAGGAGTTTCAGAGCATCCACCCTTCCGACGATCGTGTACGGTACTTCCGACAGTCGACATAAAAAATTAGACCTGAGGGCACTTTCTCTATTTATTGTCATTCGTCTTTTAATTGTTTTATTCGCATAAGAGTCATTTGTGGATGTATGTTGTGGCCTTTGAATGAAAGGAAAATGTGTCGTCTCTTGTGGTATATAGGATGGAAACCCAGACGTAAATTCCGTAGCCGAATCCAAATGGACGGTAGTGCGGTCTATACTTGGGATACAACTCCATGTACCACTTGAGTAAACGGAACACATCTCCCTTTATTTTATCCTGATTGTTTATTATCCGCATCTTATGTTTCGCCATTTTTACTTTTTGTATGTTGTTTGTTTCTGTGTTTATGATGTGATGTGCATGGGCTTAGCATATTGGTCTAAAGGTTTTCCATTTGAGGGAAGAAAATGCCAAAAGGCTACCTTTACGCCAATAGTTTGCCACGCCGGACAAAGTATGTTTGGTTGGATGTGAGATGTGTTCAACCGAGCATACGAAGTCCGATAACGTTGTCTTTATTTTTTATATGCATTATGTCATTAGCGCATGGGCTTAGGAAGTTGGATTAAAGGTCCTCTGTTTCGAGGGGTTAAAATCCTTTACCACGATGCTTTGCCGGGCCTTGTAGCCCGTTATTATTTATTAGGTGTCATCTATTCACCCGTTCACGTATGTGTCATGTTGTTTACTGTTTCTTGAGGTCACTACTGTAACCCTGTTAGAACACGTTTCAAAACGCCACACGAACGCATGTTTTCTATCGCAGTTCGTTCGAACGCATTTACAAACGCTATACGAACGCGAACCTTCTGTTTACCGTTTGAACGCGTTTACTAATGCTACTCGAACACGCACATGTTTCTTTTGTTTTATCATGCATCAGGTCTGGTCTCGTTCGAACGCGTTCTCAAACGCTATACGAATGCGAACCTGCTGTTTCCGTTTGAAAGTATTTACGAACGCTACTCGAACGCGAATGTGTTTTGTTTCATCAGGTCATGTCCCGTTCGAACGCGTTCTCAAATGCTATACAAACGCGATCCTTCTGCTTACCGTTCGAACGCGTTTTCAAACGCGACACGAACGCGCATACACTGAACTGAGTCTCTTTCATCACATGTCATGCATAATTATTTCTTAAGTGATTTATCTTGTATCATGTAATCAATCATATTATTTGTATCCCTGTAATTATCTATTTGATGTGTTCATGAGATGGTATTCAAGCATGATTAGTCATTTATTTTGCGTTTGGAATTTGCATAATGTTTAGGTTGTTCATTGTTTTCCGCATTATATGATCGAAGTATGTTCATGAGATTGCCGTGTGCTATTGCATGTTTGTCGTTATGATGATTACTTTCATGCATGTGAACTTAAAAGTAGAATACTCTTGGAAATATGTTGCTTAGGCTTGGTTAAATTATTGCACAAATCATTTCATTACAAGTGGCATAAGTAATGGACCATTCCGAACCCAACGGTTTGAGGTCTTCCCTTGCGAGGGGTGAGTGTGGCCTTAAATCATTTTTCTCGATTCACACCGGGTGGCGACTCCATTATTCTCCGGTTTAGTCCCCCGCGGGCTGCTCCGTACTCCCAACCGGGCCGCGAGCCCGGAATAGCATGCGTCGCCCAGTTTCTGTGTTCCCACAATGTTGTTAAATTTGTACTGCGCACTGTTAACCATTGATTTCAACTTTGTTGTATGTTACCTTTTGGGTTCCACTCAAGTTGGACATGAAATGAATCGTGATAATTTAATCGAACATAAATTATCCTCTGATCAGATGGTCGTTCGATTTCAATGACCAAGGTTGACATCTAGCAACATGCCAAGGCCCCCAAAAGAGAAGGAAAGATATATATACCCATTATGTATGTGATTTACATATGATACGGTCCATCGCCTCACTGTATCCCCACCGTTTGACCTAGGGTATGGAAAATGTCTACCCATATAGTCAAATGTATAATGTTGATAGTGTCATGAATCGTGCTAACCCAAGAATCTCACATGATTCTTCCGCTGCGGCCACAGTCTCATGCACTGATCACATATATCAACCCGCGAACTAGAATACTACTCTTATAAGAAAATATTATCGGAGAGAGTGGCGATTCTCTGTTGTATCTTTACAAACTTCATGTGTTTCAACAAATGACCCAATCATACCCTTATGACCGGATCTTTTGAACCGGGGAAGGAGAATGTCAAAGTTATTTGATCCATACATAAGATTGTAAAGACCTCAAGTCTAAGGACTATTCATATAATTGATACATGAAAGTTCTCACAGAGACATGGGATAAACACTCCATGTGAAAACTTTCGGCGGTCAGTTCGATGGACACGAGCAACTCATGCATCCATGTGATACACCATGCAGACAGATCTCCGCTAGTAGCCTATGAGATCGGCTACCCCACTTAAGGGTGGATCATATCATCATGCTAGTCACTCCACTTTCTGAACGCTCAGATTATTCACAAAACTATGACTAGGAACCTTTGAGAGTAACGATTCTCATAAGGCGTGGAAGCCATCATCTTATTATTGCAAGAGCATTATTACATTGTTTGATGATTCATATAAGTTATGTAAGACACATATAATGAAGATTTCCATTTTATTAATTAATGAAAATATTACAAATACATGTACATATAGCCCATCCACAAGTTGGGTATAGGGCATATCCCTAACAATCTCCAACTTGTATGAATCTGGACACCATACTCTCGGGTGTGCCTATCATGCTTTTGTTGAGTAAGCCCTTTAGTAAGAGAATCTGCATGATTATCTTTTGTGGGTATTTTATCTATAATAACTTCTTTTCTCTTAATAATCTCCCTGATTCGATGAAATCGCCTGAGTACATACTTAGATTTCTGGTGGGACCTTGGTTCATTTTATTGAGCAATGGCGCCCGTGTTGTCACAATACATCGTGACGCCATTCTTTATCGCGGGAAACACTTCCAGCTCCGTGATGAACTTCTTTATCCAGACTGCTTCTTTAGCTACCTCAGATGTTGTAATATACTCGGCTTCAGTGGTGGAGTCCGCTGTAGTTGACTGCTTTGAGCTTTTCCAACTGACAGCTCCGCCATTAAAAGTAAACAGATATCCTGCTTGCGATCTGCTGTCATCCCTATCGGTCTGAAAGCTCGCATCACAGTAACCAATGATTTTCATCTCAGACCAATCTCCGTATGTCAAGAACACATCCTTAGTTCTTCTCAGATACTTGAGGATTGTTTTGACAACTGCCCAGTGTTGCTCACCGGGATTTGCCTGATACCTGCTCGTTATGCTAAGAGCATAAGAGACATCAGGTCTTGTACATAGCATGCCATACATGATCGATCCTATTGCTGAAGCATAAGGGATCCTACTCATACATTCTCTATCTGAAGGAGTATGTGGACATTGCTCCTTAGATAATTTGATTCTATGACAAGTAGGTAAATTACCTCTTTTGGAATCTTCCATTTTGAATCTTTTCAAAACTTTATATATGTACGTAGATTGAGAAAGTCCTAACAACCTCTTAGATCTATTTTGGTAGATCTTAATGCTGAAGATGTAGGCTGCTTCTCCCAAATCTTTCATGGAGAAATTCTGAGATAACCATTGGTTGGTGGCTTGCATCATGGGAATATCATTCCCGATGATTAATATGTCATCGACATATAATACAAGAAATACAACAGCACTCCCACTACTTTTCCTGTAAACACAAGGCTCATCTATATTTTTTATGAAGTCAAATTCTTTGATTGTCTCATCAAATCGTATATTCCAACTTATGGAGGCTTGCTTGAGTCCATAAATGGATCGTTTAAGCTTGCATACTTTATTATGATCATCATTAGATGCAAACCCCTCAGGTTGTGTCATATAGACTTCCTCTACGAGGTTCCCATTAAGGAAAGCTTTTTTGACATCCGTCTGCCAAATCTCATAATCAAAGTGTGCAGCTAGTGCTAGTAAAATTCGAATGGACTTTATCATTGCAACATACGAGAAGGTTTCGTCATAGTCAATTCCCAAAGTGCCTATATCGTCATTCACCAATCCCTAAGCCACTATGGAACCTCATAAATGATCTGTTCAATAATTAAACATATTGAACCATTTATGAACAATTCATACAGCAATCATATATGCTGTTAAATTTGTACTGTGCACTGTTAACCATTGATTTTGACTTTGTTGTGTGTGACCTTTTGGGTTCCCCTCAAGGTAGACATGAAATGAATCGTGATAATTTAATCGAACATAAATTATCCTCCGATCAGATGGTCGTTCAATTTCAATGACCAAGGTTGACATCTAGCAACATTCCAAGGCCCCCAAATGAGAAGGAAAGATATATATACCCATTATGTATGCGATTTACATATGATACAGTCCCTCGCCTCACTGTATCCCCACCGTTTGACCCAGGGTATGGAAAATGTCTACCCATATAGTCAAAGGTATGATGTTGATAGTGTCATGAATCGTGCTAACCCAAGATTCTCACATGATTCTTCCGCTGCGGCCACAGTCTCAGGCACTGATCACACATATCAACCCGCAAACTGGAATACTACTCTTATAAGAAAATATTATCGGAGAGAGTGGTGATTCTCTGTTGTATCTTTACAAACTTCATGTGTTTCAACAAATGACCCAATCATACCCTTATGACCGGATCTTTTGAACCGGGGAAGGAGAATGTCAAAGTTTTTTGATCCACACATAATATTGTAAAGACCTCAAGTCTAAGGACTAGTCATACAATCGATACATGAAAGTTCTCACATACACATGAGATAAACACTCTATGTGAAAACTTTCGGCGGTCAGTTCGATGGACACGAGCAACTCATGCATCCATGTGATACACCAAACGGATGGATCTCCGCTAGTAGGCTATGAGATCGGCTACCCCACTTAAGGGTGGATCATATCATCATGCTAGTCTCTCCGCTTTGTGAACTCCCAGATTATTCACAAAACTATGACTAGGAACGCTTGAGAGTAATGATTCTCATAAGGCGTGGAAGCCATCATCTTATTACTCCAAGGGCTTTATTACAGTGTTTGATGATTCATATAAGTTTGTAAGACACGTATAATAAAGATTTCCATTTTATTAATTAATGAAAATATTACAAATACATGTACATATAGCCCATCCACAAGTTGGGTATAGGGCATATCCCTAACACCTCATAGTCAACTCCTTCTTTTTGGGTATAACCATTTGCCACTAGCCTTACTTTAAATGCCTCTACATTACCGTCCACTCCCCTATTTCTTTTGTAGATCCATTTGCACCCTATAGGATTTACTCATTCACGTAGATCTACAAGCTCCCAGACTGATTTGGAATACATGGATTCCATCTCAAGTGTCATAGCCTCAAGCCATTTCTCTTTGTCATGGTCTTCTATTGCACATCTATATGTCAATGAATCATCTTTTCAATCATCAGTGATAGCAACTTGTGCTTCACCTTCTTGTCTATATCGAGAAGGTAGTCGTAATATCCTCCCACTATGACGAGGTGGTAAGATGTTCTGACTCGAAGATGTGGTCTCCTCGCTTTGTGGAACAACAAGCCTAGTAGGTTGTTGACTGATCTCATCAGATTTAAATTCCTCCAAGACTATCTTGCTTTGAGGTTTGAAGTCTGCCATATAATTATTCTCAAGAAACGTGGCATTTGTCGAAACAAATACCTTATTATCTCGAGGATTATAAAATACACCTCCCATTGTGCCTTTTGCATATCCTACAAAGAAATAAACTTCAGAACGCATTTCCAACTTTGTTGTCTTACCCATTAGCACGTATGCTGGGCACCCCCATATACGAAAGTGACTCAAACTGGGTTTGTGGCCACTCCATAACTCTAAGGGTGTTCTAGGTACTGACTTAGATGGAACCACATTCAAAATGTAGGTTGCTGTTTGTATAGCATACCCCCAAAACGATTTTGGGAGTGAAGAATAACTCAACATGGAACGAATCATGTCGAGTAAAGTTCGATTCCTCCTCCCAGCTACACCATTTTACTGAGGTGTACCATGTGTAGTTAGTTGGGATAAAATCCCATACTCTAATAGGTGATCTTTGAATTTATTATCAAGGTATTCACCTCCTCGATCTGATCGAAGGCACTTGATTGATTTACCCAATTGTTTTCCGTTTCGATTTCGAATTCTTTAAACTTTCCAAAAGTTTCAGATTTATGTCTCATTAGGTAAACAAACCATATCTAGAGTAATCATCAACAAAAGTAACGAAGTACTCATAACCACCTCTTGCTTGTGTAGACATAGGTCTACAAACATCTGAATGTATGAGCTTCAGTTGTTCTTGGGCCCTATTGCCTTTTTGCAGAGAAAAGCCTCTTTGACATCTTACCTTCAAGACATGACTCACAGACTGGTAGAATTCTAACATTTAGTTCTCTTAAAGGACCATCCTTTACAAGCCTATTTATCATGTCAAGATTATATGACCAAGTCTTAGGTTCCATAAATATGTGTTATCAGTGTGATAAATATTTTGTTTCTTTGTTTTGGGCAATTCTACTTTGAACATTTCAGCATTCAATAGTGAATTAACATTGGGCCTTATTACATAGAGCCAATTTTCAATAAAACCAGAACAAATATTCAAACCATTTCTTGAAATAACAACAGATTTATTATCAAAAGAAACTAAATAAGATTGTTCATAAAGTTGAGAAACTGAAATGTGGTTTCTAGTAAATCCCGGTACAAAATAAATATTATTCAAAAATAAAAATTTATTATTCTCAACATAAAGTTTATTTGTCCAACTGCTGATGCTGAAACTAAAGCGTCATTCCCACTCTCAAAGTAAAGTCCCAATCAGCAAGTCTAGTGTATGAATCAAGCTTCTGTAAGAAACAACAAATATGATTAGTCGCCCCTGAATCAATTATCCAGGGTGATAAATCATTTTCAACTAAACAAGTTCCATGAATAAGTAAATCTGATTTACCTTTCTTCTTCTGTTTCAGCTCTTCAAGATACTGCTTGCAGTTTCTCTTCCAATGCCCATCAATTCCACAAGGGAAACATTTTCCTTTTGGTTTTTTCTGGGTGGAGACATTCTTATTTCCTTGACTGTTGTTTGGCTTGTTTTTTTTGCTGTTGTTGTTGGGGTTTTAATGGGGAATATCGGTAACGCAGCAGAATAGTAGAAAATAAAAATTTTCCGATTTCAAAATTTTTCCTCGGATCAATTAAATAAACTTATTTATTTAATTATCCAATTATCAAATTCTGAAAAATTACACAAGAGATCAAATTTCTTGGTAATTACTGAATTGCCCCAAAACTTTGTAAATTGATTTTTTTAGCCCAAAAATTATAAAATATAATTTTGGATGATTCTAAATCATTTCTAAAAAGTTTTTCAACACATCTATTGCATCAAA
Source organism: Zanthoxylum bungeanum (assembly GCA_019454045.1). NCBI lineage: Eukaryota > Viridiplantae > Streptophyta > Magnoliopsida > Sapindales > Rutaceae > Zanthoxylum > Zanthoxylum bungeanum. The sequence continues at coordinate 7,577 of SKCR01003816.1, read as the reverse complement.
ATCAGATTTCACGCAAATCCCCAATTTTTAGTCTAATGCCGTGAGCCACCCAAAATTTTCAATTAATTACAATTTGGTCCCTTTAGTTCAAAACATGCCAAGATCAAATCCAATCAACCTAAAATTTTACATGCATCATATTAATACCATAATACATCACATATATGAAAATCCCCAAATTTGGAGTGGGTTATGAACCCTAATTTTACAATTTCATCAAATTGTCCAATTTCACCAAATTTAGAAAATCCAACACTTTAATCCATTCAATACTTCACCAATCTAGCCTCACCACTTTGAAACAACTCTAGAACAATTCTAGGTCACCAAGGAGTGGCTTACCAACTCTAGAATGGCAACTTGATTTTCTAAAAATCAAAAGTAAAGCTTTGAAACCATTTCAAGCTTACTTACATGCATCAATCTTTCATTCAAGTTCACAACCATATAAACACAAACTATAAGAGTAGAGATAACATCAAAGCATCAAAAATGAAGCTAAGAATGTTAGAAACATATTTCATGTTGAAGACATTAAAGAAAGACTTACAAAAACAAGCTTTTTCAAGCCTTTTCCCTTTAGCCTTCAAACTTTGCTCTCAACTCTCTTTTATGTTTATTTTGGTTTCAAATTAACTTGTTAAACCCTAAAAATGAAACAAAACAATATATACTTCACAAAAATAGCCCTGGCCGAAATTGGAAGCAAAATAAATAAAAATATCTAGATATTTTTACTTTGTTTCATTTAAAGCTTTAATCAACTTGCATTTGCTTTTTATCATTACACTTTAATGATTCCAAACAAGTCAACAATGGCAACTAAAGCATTTCCAAAAATATCACAAACTTAGGATATTTATATTTTTGATTAATTTAATTATTTAACAATTAAATAATTAAATAATTATTTAAATATAAATATTTTAAATATATGTATAATATTTACTTTAAATATCCAAATACATATATATTTATGATATATGTCAAATATCACAATTTGACATTTAATTAATGTGTATTTAACAAAATCTATCATTAAGTACAAATACACAATAATTAAGAAATGACTATTAGGTCCATTCGCATGTATTTTCATTTAACCTTTAAACGACTTATAAATAATCAGTATTATTCATAAATGTTGCCCTAATGCTCTACGAGTATATTTCATTAGTGAGATTCTAGATTCAGGTATATCCGTCACAAAATCCAATTTCGTGTTCATAATTTACCCACCCGTAAATTATGACGACCACAGATAAACTAGCTGAATCATACAGGTCGAGGTCATTACATACGTATAATCCCTCCGTCACAGGTATCTGGATAATCCCAGAGATATAGATGTAAATGTCAAATCTCTATAGGTATTATCCCGTCGACGATTCTATTAGCAATCTATAAATAACATTCGAAACTCACTTCCAAAGTATACTATGGCCATAGATTTAACTGATTGCTAATCACATATGGACTACATATGCCCTGTATACAGGACTGACATATTCTATCTTGACACACACAGGATATCCTGAGGATCGGTCCACACCCAACGAACAGGCGGAGGTCTGATCTAAATAGATCGGTGACGTGACTGTCATCTAAGGGTGGAGGATGTCTCATACATCCACAGTGGTGTCTCAAGTCGAATGACCACTATGCTACTCAACCCGAGAAGATTCTTATTGACGTTGGTGTACCATCCATTAAGAATCTTCGGTGAGTCGTTCAGTGTTTATCTATTATAAACACCTACACGTCTATACGAGTCTCCCTAGACTCATGGTTCATTGGGATAAACCATCGGACCAAGTCTCGATATACGACATGTACTGGTCTCAACGGATTTGACTAACCGACCCGTGTTAGTAAATCTTGACCAGAAACTATGTTTGATAATATACATTTAGCAGTAACACTTCCCAATGTCAATTATAAACTACCTTTGTAACTGTGTACTGCATTATATATTATCGGGCCTTTGTCTAATATATACATATCACTAAACCACATTTAGTTTCGATCTAATCGTAATCAGATCGAATACGTATATAAAAACAAGAGGTGCAACCATAAATAAGTAATATTATAGAAAAATGAATTGATCGTATTCATGAATCAGACATAAATACGGTCCGGATTGGTGCTCTGAGCACCAACCCCAACAATTTCTCCCATTTGCTCTTGTGCCAATCCACGGTATCGTATATACATCTCAATGTGTATCATATACGTATGACCCTCAAAAGCTCACCCAGCACTTAAGAGGTAGGCAACAAGAAGTAGATCCACTATAACATAGTGAGTTTGTCAAACAAACTCCATCGTTCCCATAGCCAATATCTTTCATATTTTGTAGAATCTAAATTATACATTAATATGAATCAGACACTACATCAGTATTGTGCTACAGCTACTGAGTTGTCCAAGTATTCAGGGATCAAATCCAAAATACTATGCGGACAACCGCAAGCACAACACCAATATAAAACTTCTAATTTATAAGGTCACTATGCAACTTCATAAGTCAATACTTCATAAGTTGCATCTAATTCCACTGTAATCTTTGGAAAATAACAAGTTATTTTATTTGATAAAATAATATATTTAGCCTAAGCCCGGAGTTAAGCAAACAGTAGAGCATAATCTTTGGAAGATCATGCAATGATAGCTTTAGTGCTTAATCCATTATACTCACCGCAGTAGACTCCTTAATTTCTGAATCAGAACTAAGGATTAGATCTTTAAAGTATGATAATGAAAATGAAGGATCTTTAAAGAATCTATCCTTAGAATCTTAGAAGTACTAAATTGCAATAGTAACTCTTGGAGAGTTAATGACTATTCACAATGAGATAAAGTCAAAGTTTGCAATTAGGCAAGTAGCGCAAGGCGCACTTTACTTCGATATTCTAGAAGGACAAGGCTTGGCCAAAGGCTTCTGGAGTGGGGAAAAGGCAAAGGCAAAATCATTATAATCTTCTGGGAAGATAAATGACATATCCCAAAATGTCTGCTTGAATGTGGCAAACGGGATCGCAGAAGCGTGACTGCCGTTTGGACAAAGCAGACATGAAGGAATTGAAGAAAGAGCAAGGCTCTGACTTCAAATATGATTGTCATAAATATGTTAATGACTAGTATTGAAATTAGATTTTAAATACTTAGTGTGGTACATAAATATATATTAATGTTCAGAATTTGTTTTGAACAGGATACTGACTTCAGTTGAGATTAATCTGCGAATTGGAAACGGGACGACTGTCGCTGTTTTAATCGTAGATACCTAACTTTAGGAACTACCCTCGGGTGTGTACTTAAATTAGGGAACTGTTATAATGTAACTAGTTTGACTAGAAACATTATCTCCATATCAGTGTTTAACCCGCTGCGGGTGAACCTTTATATTCTAGAACACTAAAATGTTTTATTATATAAAGATGATATTGAGATAAACACATTAGATGTGAATAACGGAATTTATATTTTGAGTATAAATAAATCTCGAATATATACATGACAAACAAACAGCTCAATCTGATTTGATCAGATGAAACTTATATGTGGCATTGTTGTCTGGGACACAATTAAACAAGAATCGTATATCCACGCTTTTGAAGAAGTGGATACTAGGACTGATTGATCCTATTAAAATAAAGTCTACGAATCTAGTTTATGGGCAAAGTGCCTAAAAAACATTTTACTTGGTAAAAGTGCAAATGCCACCGACCTGTAAGCCCTAGTTCATAGTGAAGCAAGTGGGCCCATGTCTAGCTAGGCTAGAGATGGATATGAATATTTCGTGACCTATACGGATGTGGCATCGCGTTATGGTTATGTGTTTCTTTTGAAGAACACAAATCGAAAACTTTTAAAGTTTCGACACGAAATAAACAAACAGATCGGCTATAGTATTATACCATCACGATAAGACCGTAATGGAAAATACTTAAGCAATAAGTTTCTTATATACTTGAAAGAGTAAAATATTCTTTCAAATGAGGACTCCTCCCGGAACACGTCAATTGACGGTGTGTCCGAACTAAGTAACCGAATTTTGTTAGACATGATAAGGTTAATCATAAGTCGCTCTGAACTACCATTTCCTTCAACGGATAAGCTTTAAACAGTGCAAGAACTTATTTAGAATAAATTTCCATTAAAATCTGTTAGACAAATTTCATATTAGATATGAACGGGAAAGAAACCGGGTTTCACATTCCTGAAAATTTGGGTATGCTAGGCATATGTTTGGATGATACCAAACTAAAACCCAAATAGGATTAGTGCCAATTGTAAGTTATCCTAGGGATACCATAAGTATTGTACTTATACAACTCACGTGAGAACAATTAGATTGTTGCTCACCATGCGGTTTTCCTTAGAGGAATACCGATATGCAGTGGTAAGTGGGAGGATAGTATAACTCGATGAAAATCAGAGTAATACTATTCAAGGCACCAAATCCTAATGGAACATAAATAGTTCATCAAGGATGAAACTATTACCATTAGTCTTCGAATACACAAGAACAACGTATGTCGGAGAGAGTCATAAAACAACCTGGGGTATGGGTTTCTGATCTCACCTCATAAAGATGTCTATCTTATTGAGGTATACCAACTGACTACGTTTGAGGAAGTGATACAAGGTATCGACTCCCTATTATGACAAAGTGTCATAAGTCCGAAATGGATTCCATGTACATCAATTATGTTTGGATACTAGTTGATGTACCGCAAGGCATTGTGCCTATTGGTACTGTATAAGTCTTCAAGGAAGACATACATTGAAGGTAACATACCAACGTACTAAGCTAGGCTTGTAGCTGAAAGGTATCGTTATCAACATTGTGTTGATTACGATTTAACATTTTACCTGTTGCCACAGTAAATTCATTTGGATAATGCTTGCTGAAGCTGCATGTTTCATTTATGAAATATGTCAGCTTAACGGGAAAATCGTTTTCCTGAAAAGGAAACCTTTTGGAGGATGTTTACAGCATCCTGTCGATTTTGTCGTACCAAAACTAGCAAACAAGGTTTGCAGGTTATTCGATCCATGTTTGGATTGAAGCAGGCATAGGTTCTTGGAATTATCGTTTTGATGTAATCATAATGGTGTATGATTTAATTCAAAACAAAAATGATTCTTGTGTATATAAGAGGGTTAGTGGGAGCGCACTGATAGTGGTTGTCCTATAAATAAGATATTCCCATATAAACAATCGGTGAAAGCTTGGCTTTCGAGAAAAATCTCCGAGAAAATCGTACATTAAAAAATGTACGTAACCTGGTGTCTCATACTCTTTGAGCATATGGAGTCACAATCAGGCCAATCCAAGTGATAGTCACTGGATTGAATTTAAGAACATCTGTTAGTATCTTAGAGAACTAAGGATGCTGTCTTAATCTGAGGAGAATGAGAACTTGAAGTGACTGGGATCACTATATCAAGTTTCCTAAACCGATAAAACGACTATAAGTCACAAACGGTACTACAAAGTTTGAATAACGGTACAGTAAGCTGGAAATCTTCCTAGCAAGATAATGTTACCGAATAAACAACAAATACGGGTTATTGCTGCAGCTGAGGCAGAAATAAAAGCCTTCTGGGTCGATAACAAATCTAATTAGATTAGATATAGTTCTGTTAGTTGCTGAGTTAGGCGTCAGCACATGCTAAAGAATTAATGGTCTCATCAACGATCTAGATATATACTTCGATATTCATCTGATCCGTTCGGATCATACATCGTGGCGATGTGATGATCGAATAAATGGCATCAGATGATAATCATGCAAATCCGCTGACGAAAGCATTTCTCAGCAGTTTGAGCCAACCGTACATAGTTCGGGTGTTAGACACTCGAGTGACTGGCTATAGGCCAAGTGGGAGATTGTTGGACAATTATGACCCATAGCGTCAATATTTGTACAGATCATGGTGTTGTTATACAAATTAACTATGTGACAAATGAGATTGCACTCTTATCATTTGAGATTAGATCACCAAGATATATAAATGATATGAGGTCCCTATGATTTGTTCCTGGACGGAGAATGATATGAGACAGTATCAGTCCACGAAGGATAAATAATTAAATATCCATAGTCAGAGTATTATCGAGATTGGACATCGATAAATACATAAAAGACTAGTATTACACTTGTGCGCGTTGTGAGGGCACAACGTCATAGTTCTCATATATTTTGGTATATGATACTCATGCAAGTGTAATAGGAGGTTGTGTTTTACCGATGGTACGGGAAACAGCTTCGCTCTGGATAAGACCCCCTCGGAATTCCATTGGTAGTATGACTATGTGTCTATGGAAATCCGAAATTGGGTAGGTGTATTTGGTCTTAACCTGAGACTTGTACCGCTAATACTTGCGACAATCAATATACTTTGGTTGAGGTCGTCCAGGGCTTTAACAGGTTCTGTGTACGCAAATACTGGGTATATTGAGAATCGTAGTGTGTTGGGTGTGATGTCAAGACGAAAGTGTCACTCCAGTCATATGGAGATGATGGTCACGTAGGATACGGTACTAGTACTCTTAAGTACTGCAGTCATCGGGATAAAATGACAAGGTCATGTTTATCCGATTATAGAGACTAGTTACCAGACATTCGACATGTGCTTCGTACGGGTCAGACACAATTCCAGCCCCAGGCCTAGCATGTGATCATCCGATACTGGACAGAAATACGCAATACTACGGTATACTACGTTTGATACAGATCCTTAATTTTTGTAAGGATGTTTCCGGAGAATTGGGGAGGCATGGCGCTTTGCTAGAGGCCAACCTTGTCTTGTAATTCGGTATAAACGTAGTACGAGGTACTTACGTGTTCGGATAGTCTGACGACCGAATTTACCGCCAACATATCCGGGGATCTCATGGGTCGCTTCCCAAAGATTCACCGATGACGTATAACTTGCACTCTAAATTAATCTGGGATTAATTAGAAGAGAGAGAAAATTAATCTGGGATTAATTGCAGAGATATTTTATCTGGGATAAAATATCATTTAAAGAGAGATAACAATTAATTTGGAATTAATCGATTAATTAATATATTTGATATATTAAACGAAATTGGATTTCGACGCAGAATTAAAATTAGATTTTAATTCGTTAGCGACGTGAATAGTGATTTCGCTAGGCGTAATCATTTAATTACGACGCAACAGAAAATTCGTTAATTTGGAATTAGCGAACCTTAGCCCGAGATTATTTACGAGCGCATTCACATTTCGAATTCGAGTGCGGCATGTCAAATCAAGCATCAAATTGCTAGTCGCATCAAGCGTCAAATCATTAGTCACTTTGAGTGATGTGACTTGACAACTTGATGGATTGAGTGATATGAGTGGTTGGGGCTTTAATGGTTTGACTTTTAAAAGCCAAATTCACATGAAATGCATGTGAAATTTAAATGTGTGTATAAGTTACACAAATTTGCCAAACCAAATACAACTCTCTCTCTCCCATTTCTTTCTTCTTCTTCACGCCCAAAGGGCTGAAATGAGCTCACTGGTTTCTCCAAAAACCATGACAGTAGGAAG